>ML778810.1:74153-139054 GCA_009831015.1 Picea engelmannii
GTCTTTTATAAAAGACTAGTCTTGCTGACTGGATTGGATGCATACATAAATTACTAAAGGATGATAGTTTTGATTATTAGTACATGCACGAGACTTGTATGTACTAGCTACACATGGATTTCTTGTACATATACACTAGTATGTATGAGTTTTCTTGACTTACTTACTGATAATGTCGGTTAATTGTTATGAATGTGTGAACCATGTTTCTTTTCCTTTGTACCATCAGATACCTTAACTTCGGGACGAAGTTTCCTGAAGAGTGGGTGTATGTAACAAACCTAGTAGAATATATGTTTAGGAATTATTAAGTAAAAATTAATTAGGGGATTAATTGTCTTAACATGGTTTTAACTAAACAAAGATTGACATAATAATACTAATTAAATATTTATTAATTAATTAATTGTTATAATTTTGATTAATTAATTAATTAAATTAATTACCTATCACATTGAATGAACATGGTAATAAATTAAAAAAAAAAGATTAATAAGTTATATTGTTTAAATTAAAAAGGTTACGTATACAGAAGGGATAAGGGGCATTAATAAACAGATAGGGAACATTAAATAATTGGATAAGGGGCATTAACTATGTGTAGGTAAGGAAGTAAATGGGGTGAAAGGGCGGTGAAGGAGGGATATGAGGGGAGGAGGTTTACGGAGGCAGGGATTATCATTCTATGGGGAATTTTATTTTGGGGGGTTCTCTTGGATTTACACAGAGGAGAGTTTGAGTTCTGTAGTCGGGAGGATTAGTATATGGGGGCATTGGTTTGTTGGGGGTTTTGGGCACGAGGGCCAGGATATCCATATGGTATCCTGGAGCTAGGAAGCTGTCCTAGTTGGTAGGGTGGAAACAAGGTTTGGGCAGTGTTGATCGACGGGGAAATTAGCATCAGACCAAGGTATTTTAAAATTATGTATTTGTTTTATTCTGTTATAAAATTAATATTCGTTGATAAATTTAACATGCGTATGTGCTAAATTATAAGAAATTACTGAGTTACCAAAATCGAGTAGAAATTACTGTTTCAGTTTATGGAATTAATGGATCATAAATTAATTTGGTTCTTACACTCATCTTAAAATAGACTGAAGGTAGTCTTTTGGAGGTCCAAAAGCTTCCCAATGGGGAGGAGTGATCCAGTGGATCAAAATATGCTCAAAAATCAAAGTGCTCAGAATTTCTCGAAAACATATTGATGGCGTAGATCACGTCCTTACAATCCACACGTAACTTGAACGAGATCAAACATATATCGTATGTGAGATATATCGCGTTCTTTCCACTTTGTCAAGAAGGCAAAAAAATGTTGACTATATAGTCCATACAGTCTGACTGTGCATACCATACTGCTGATGTGGCATGGGATCATACTGACACATGGCAGGTGCTAAGTTTCCAGGTGCTGACGTGATATGGGGACAATACTAACACATGGAAGGAGCTGACATGGCAAGTTGATTTGGAAAGGGTGACGTGGACCTATTCGATGCTGACATGTGGCATACAAGCAGAAAAATGAGAAGGTGCCACATGAACCATCCATAGGCCACCACGTGGCACCCCGTCATTGGTTTGTTGATTAAAATTGGTATGGAGTCTGCGGGGGTTGAACCCAGAACCTTCGGTAATGGCAAGTGACTTGGAAAGGGTCAAGCTACCAACCCTCCCACAATTAGTTCTTAACCTTATAGTGGTGAACATTTATTTAAGCTTGAACTAAATTTCATTTGGATGTAAAAAGGGTCGGGGCTTAGCCTTAGCCCTTGACCCCCACCACACGACCTTGCCATATGTCCAACACAATGGGCGTGGGGGTTCCAAATGTTAAGCCCTTGGTTACATACCACTTCCCATATGACCACATGAGTGGTGGACTATACAATGATTAGGATGACGAGTGCTTAATTTTTGGTCAGCGCTTGGCCACATGGGGGGCCACGCGACCACTACCTCCACTAAGAAAGGTGCCAGTCTCTAATGGTGTGACATTTTTCCAGATATTGCAGAACGGGTGTGCGTACTGGGTTTTTAGCATGGGAAACGCTCAGGAGCTAGGTTAGTCACACACATTTGCATTTTGGCAAGCAGTGACAACAAGCTATTGGGGAAAAACATCCATAGTTGTATTTTTCTTAGTTTTTGGCCAAACCAAGTGCAGGAAGAGCCCAAATAGAGGTTTTTGGACATTCTGGAGCCATTGGAGCCATATATTTTTCATTCTGAGAATTGCAAAGCACTGATTTTGACACTTTGAGAATTAATGAAAATGATCCATTGGAAGATGGACCAGGAGATGTAGCCCAAGATAGGGGTGAACTCCTTTATCATTTTGTTGTGTTAGTGTGTTTACTTCAAAGGTTTTTATGTTTGTTTATGATACTCATGTTTAAGTAAAAACTCATTAAGTTTTATGTGTTTTCAACTTGATCTTATTGCCCAAGCACATACAAATTACACTTGCAATTTTTAAGAGACTCAAGCCTTAACATTTTCAGATCACTTACCTGGGGCCTGGGGCCTGGTCCCTGAAGAAGTCAAGTACCTTTAATATAGGGTCAGAGAAGATACCCATCCAATTGTAATGTAATATTTCTCCCATCCATGGCTGACAAGAAGTACTTCTATTTCTCAGAATTCTTCTTGATTATGTAAGGGCCAATCCAAAAGTTGTTATTATTTTGATCATATTTGGGATTTCCCTTCCTTTTATCCCAAAAGAGTCAAGGCTTCCTTCACTGTAGTTGATTTAAGGTATATTCTCAATGTAGGGGTATGAAAGTGGCTCTTTGTTAAATGCACCTTTAATATCCTTCTCATGATCTTTGTCCCCTTTACCTTATTCTTTCTTCAATATCTTGATATATCTTGGCTCCTTCCCTTTAAAATTTGCCAAATTCTCCTTATATTCCTAGGTTCTTGGAAGCAGTGTATCTATACATTCCTCCTGCATGAAAAGTAGACCATGAGGATCATATTCAATGGGCAGTGGCCCTTCATCAAACTCATTCTCATTGATGTAGTTAGGATGGTCCTACTCTATCACATGTTCATTGGTCTCTCATCGGTTGTAGAGAACCTCAAAGGTACCATCCTCCATGGGGATATAAGAATGAGTGAGGTCCATGCTAAGGAATTCTCCAAGAGTAGCAGCCCAAATATTGAATAATATCATTCCCCAAGCATTTGAAAAATAAATCACCACTATGTTCATGAGGATGCTAATGTGAGAAAAATCCACCAAATACAACTATGCATCTTCTATGAGACCATAAACCTTGATCTTTTCATAACTTTTTCTCATCGGGTCTAGTTTTCTTGAGGCCAAGTTGTTTCATAACTTTTAAGGACATCACATTTGTTGAGGCCTGTTGAGATCAATTCCTGCTTCCAAAATTTTCCTCCCCTTTTCTATTCTCCCAACTTCTTTTGTCCATTTCTTTTCCCTCCTCTATACTTACCCAAATTCCCCTTTTCTTTTGGCCCCTCTACTCTCCCTTTCTAATTACTATACATAGTCATTTTTTCAAAAAGCGGTGGGTTCGCGAGATAAGCGTACTCTCAGGTTCTCACTTCCTATTCATAATTCCGACCGATCATCCTATCATCCTATACTTAACCGTTTCTGCAGTCGCAGGTTCTCGGGTTGGTGGGTTCAATCTTTCATATCCCATGTTCTGTGATATACATTTTTCACCCAAAAGATATGCGATCTACATTTTTACCATCGGACTCCCTGAGCTCCTAAGTATCTCATATCTCTTATATTGACTCCGACTGACCACATTACAACACTTAGCCAATTTTCAACCTTTCACAACTTCCATTTCGCGGGTTCATGGGTTGGCAGCTTCACAAAAATTTCCAAATCCTAATATCTCTTGTCCGTCCCCACTGTTGACGATTAAAAACGTCAACGAAGTTTCACCCGCAAAGTGTTGCTAAAGCCTATTATTATTAAAGACTAAATAATACTAGTAGGTGGGACCCCCTTGAACTATTGGAGAACATATCTGTTCATTTTTTACGTTGAGATGATGTGCGACACATGGTTGATGAAGATCTTGTTGTTATTGGTTATAAATTGAGCTTATGAAGGGTTGATTTCTTATGTTACTATAGCCTATGCTATTCATTAATGTTGTTTCTATCTGTTCTTATCGCACCTGCACCAAAGACATGTTAGCGAAATTACATGAAAGATGAGTTTAAGAGAGGTAAAATCAATGCAAAGAAAAGGGACCTAATTCCGCAAATACCACATGCAAACAATTTGGAAGGAATGAGAAACAATTGAAAGGGTGAAAAATTGAAAGCTACCCTAACTATACCCTAACTATACTACATGCATGGAAATACTTGATGATTATTGTTAATCCCTAGCTAGCAAGTAAATGGTTATGAGATTGTGATTGAATTACATGTTTAATATGCATATGGTGTTAAATGTTGGTAACGCATTTGACAAGGTGGTGAACGTTAATGGTTATGCGTTTTGTTGAGTTATGTGATGTGAAATGCATATAGTGATAGCGCTACTGGTGTTTAATGCGATGATGGTTTCGATGCATGTTTGATTAACCGTGTTAATGGAGAATTTTTGGCATGTATTGTTGAGTTAATGATATGTGGGTGAATGCGACGTGCATTTACTGCACGCCACCTTTACTCTTCCTGTTGGCCGCCACCCTAGTTGGGCCATTGTTCGATCTTGCTGCTGTGGTTATGCTCTGAAATTTTAGTAGGGTGAAACTGCTCGACCAACTCTCATTTTAAGGAATTCGATTAACAGGTATGTCCTTTTTTTGGCCATTCTTGACTTCGCTCTGGTTATGAAATGATTACTAGATCAGGTGTATGGGTTTGTGTTTTTCCTAAGCATTGCAACTGTGTGAAATTTTGGTGTTTAAAGTCTTGGGTGGATGGTTCTTCCTGTAATTTTTGAGTCCATAGAGGTTATTGATCTTCCTGGTGTTAGCTCCTTGTTACCACTATTGGTTCAGTTGGAGGATTTTTGTTTAAATTATTGGGTGGATGGTTGTCCCCACTCATGCGCATCTCTAGTTTTTATGGGTTTAATGGATGAAGGAACTCTACATCACTATGTTTTTTTCATTTGGGAAATGATTGATTTCATCACTAAAGGCCATTAAATAGACTCTCCTGTTCTAACTCAGCCTTGTCATCACCTCATTATTGTGGTTGTTTTAAGAGACATAAGGGTTACTCCCTGCACGCGTTAAGCATCATTATCCATCGTGTTAGATCCTTTCTCCTCTGTTATAGCCCTCTTGTCTCAAGACTTGTTATATATCCACGAATAATTCCTAGTTCCCTCTGTGTATGCATTATTGGTATCAGGGTTTTCCACCATTGAAGGAAGTTGGTTCTAGCTTCCCTGTGTTAGAACTCCACAGGTCCGATGGTTGACATGGAACACCAATTTGGCCTGTTGGTTGTACCACTTGATTGTTGGATGGTTGTATATTTTCGACTATTTTTTAGTACAAACCCGTCTAGTTGGCTATATGTCAGTCGTGTTGGTTTGAAATTTAGTTACTGCCTCTGTAAAACATTGGTAAACCCTATTTGTTATCTGCACGACTCAAGTTACAAAGTCACTCTCCTTATGTTTGATAACTTAGTGTTGTTTAATGGAGAGGGATGTTTCCCCAATTCGAATGGATGTGTGGGTATGCATAGCTACCACAACTTGTTCGGTTGATTAATTTTCTACAACAGTGGAAAATGTTTTGGTTAATACACAATCATTGGTAATTGCACTGAGAATCATTTGGACGATTAACTGGCATTGGTTATAAGGACTTGATGTTTCTCACACATATTGCGTGTGTGCATGGTTTTTTTGCAAATGAATTAATGGCCATGGTAACTGTGTTCTTCTTTAGGCCGAATGTCTATTGAGCTGGATCACTGTAGATAATTTTTCCACTGTATCTCTATATTTGTTCGACTGTGTAAACCTGGGTTTACACAACATAGTCGTTTACAGTGTGATTAGATCATGACGATATTATATTTAATCGATGGCATGGCATGATGGATGAGTTATTGCAATGGTTGCGTATTGTTTTTGTTGAATGGAAATGTTGCCTCATTGTGTTTGTTGGCTGTGCACTATGTATAACATAGATGGCTTCACACTCAGGGATACCCACAGAGTTTTTGAGCATGTTTTGTTGCAATCGATCATTTGTTAAGAAATGTTGTTGATACCCCGTCATGATGAATGGATGGTCCAATTTTTAAGTCACATTGAATGGTTTTTTTGGGGCAATGGAAAAACTACATTGCCTAGGCAAATTACCCTGTGCATAGCTTGTGTCAAATGGTGATTGTGGGTTGTACTTTGGTCCTGATTATTTTGGGTTACTGCCACATATGTTCAACAAATGTAGTTGCATTTAATGATGGGACCGATTGCAGTAATAGTGACTTCATTGTTAATTTGAAAACATGACTTTGGGTATAGTTGTGGATTGAAGAAATGCATGGGCAGTGGTTGATTTTGATAGTTACAGATCGGAAATGGGTACTGTGCGTAAATTGTTATAAAATGAAAAGTATGTGAATGAAGGGAACATAACCTCTTGAAAATTGTATAGGATACCCACTATTTTGTGATGGCACTATGTGGACATTTGATTATGAACAGTGAACTTGTTAGATACACAGAAATTATTATTTAGTCAAGTGATGGATGGTTGATGCATCTCCTTTCACATAATGTTTTATGGATCACTTAATTAATTCCATGAACATTAATATTCTTTCTTCCTTTCCATTATTTCACTTTCATCTAATTGCAAACCCCATCACCTCCCATATTACTTTTTCACTCCCTGTTCCTAGATTAATTACAATCAAGATAATTTTTGTGTTAAAATGAATGAAGGTGGCAATGTCTTATGTGGATTGCAATAATGTTTTATTGGTTTTCTTACAATTGATTATTGTTGTCATTAAGCAGTGACCATGATTCTCCCCTTTCATTATATCATATTTTCTCTCAATACAAACTCCTCACATATCCTTGAACCCTGCTTCACCCCCCTGCTCGTTGATTAACAGTAAAACAATTTGTATGGATTGGATTGCATGAGTCTGATACATTTTGAGCCAAATCTATTTAATATTTTTATGAGTTGTCATGCATGGTTATTTAAAAGACTATTTGCTAATCGATTACACATGATGGATGAGTTTTTTAAGTTGATGAAGCCATGGTCGAGGAAACAGAGGTAGAGGTAACTGGAACTGAGGCCCAAGAAGGCCCATGTTCTCTATACATTTTGACGTTGATTCATAAGAGCTTGGACAAATGTTTCATGCCAGAGTTTTTAATTGGATTGGGTAGGGAATAGCCTGACCTAGGCCTGAAAGGCCTCCTTTCCAAGACTTACAAGCACCCGGGATCCTTGTACCTCCGCATGTCTCATTACAACCCGAGGTCCCCGAAAATGATGGATGACAGGAGATTGTCCATCTGACAGTCTCCCAACATCGTGGCTGGCCCAAATTGTCTTTGCCTCCTCCTCCGCTGGTTAACCCCATTTCCCAAGTTTCCCCTGATCACTCACTAGTGCAATCTTCCCATGCTAGCAAGATATTGAAGACTGAAGCCCACCATGCACTTGATAAAGGAAAATCCACTGCTGCCCCTTCCTCACCCTCCAATGACTCTGTCAAATCCGTGTCTTCCCAGATGCATTTGAGGGACGATTTTTCCCACGTGATCAATGAGATTAAGCCTAAAGGATCTGCACAACCTAAGGAAAATTCAGGAAAACCAAGAGGTGAAAACAACAACCAAGGAAGGGTTGCATCACAGACAGGGAAACATGGATTTTGAGTTTTATGTTATCTATTGTTTCATGACAATTGACTTCATGGATCTTTGTACAACATGTTTTATTTTGGATATATGAGTATTATTTTTTGAAATGATTTCAAATTTCATTAGCTAAAATTGTCAAAAGTAAATATGTTGATGGGAGACACAAGAAGGGTGTTTTTCTTAACCAATGGTTATGTTATGATTGTTATGAACTAAAGAGAGTCATAAGGGGTCCCACCTACTAGTTATTATTTATTTATGACCCTTATTATGATTATTAATTTTCCCCCTAACTAAAGTTAGTTGAGTCTTTAATTAACTTAACTAATGAGTTGGTCCAACTACTTCAACCAATTCTAATTTGTTAAAAGAAAAAGGAAAGGGAGGAACAAGAGGAGGATAGAAGTAGAAGCATGCTAAGGTTTTATCTTTGAGTTCATGTTGAGATCATAGTTCAGTTTTCATTCATTCATATATTCATCACAACCTAATTCTCTTTTGTGATAGCAGGGTCTTATTGTAGACAACAATATTCAGGGCTGAATCAAATCATCCAGACACTTGTTTTTCAGAGGTGTTGATCTATCTTTGATAGTCTGTGTAGACTTGTCTGTTTGTGAATTAATTTTCATGACTGATAAAGGCTATTGTGCAGAGTCGAGTGGGAAGAAATCTGTGGCAAGGTGATCCAACTTTTAGAATTCAGTTTTGGTTTTCTGTCAGAGGTTCTTTTGTATGTTCCATCGGGGATGTCTAAGTTTGACTTTGGTCCAAGATTTCTGTATGAGATTTTGTAAAGAAAATGACTCTTTGGTGAATTGGAATGAAATAAAGGATTTCTTTATGTCTCAACTGTCTTGATTATCATATTGGTGTCTTTACTTCTGTTCTTACATTTATTTCAGCAACTCTTATATTTAGAAAATTACATAAAAAGTGAATTTCCAGCAAGTTTTTTTTTTATAAAAGACTAGCCTAAGCACTTGTAATTAATACTTGTGAGTTAGGATGTTATTTTTTTTGTCTATAAACATAGGGTGATATTCCTGTCTACTTTTATTTAGCCAAGTAAAGTCTGAAAATGCTTGAGTAAGATCAATTAATATATTTTCCTCAACATTTATTTGGCGACCATACTAGGGAGATCTTTGATATCTCTCTGGTTAAAATTTTATATTCAATTTTCATCGATACATCTTTCTTTTATGAAATTGATTCTTTGATTATTTTTCTATTAATGACTGTTCTTGTTACAAGATAGCCCAATATTGAGCCCAGTCTTCAAGACCAGACCAACATTGCTTTGAACCTGTTTAACACCATTCTAGACACTGCCAATACTCGTGCCAAACTTAACCATTCTTGGGCATAGATTGAACGAGATATTAGTGCTCAAGAACAATTGGAGGCTAGACGTAGACAACCTAGAAATCATGAGTAACCTTGTGTTTCTTCAAGTTTTGGCCTTTCTTTCATGTCCTTAGATTCTTGTGCTTCTAGAAGAAGAAGAGGCTTGTCACCTGAAATCAATCCTATTGCTGAAATAGGAAGAAGAAACGTTGTGTTATCTTCCCAACAAAGTGCTCTAAGAAAAACTTTATCTGATTCATCCAGTTTGTCTATCTTTCCCTTATATATCATCCACAAGATGGAATCTAGTGGTGGCTCTGGTGGCACTGGAAGTGCTCCATCTTCCCAATATTCATCGTCATCGGTGATTGGTAGCTTGTACAACCACCATACCCCTGTCCAATCTACTACAAACCCCACCAAAGTCATAAAAAAGTATGGGCTTTTTCAGTTTGAAGAGGATGCCACAACCACACCATGGCATGTGTCTTCTCCTCTTAACCTAGCACCTGCTACTCGCCCACTCTCGAAGTTTAAAGAGCACTTTCCTAGGTTTTGAGGAAATAACATTGTCAGTACTAACAAACACCTAGTGGCATTTTCTAATGCTTGTCATAACATAGGGGCTAACGACAATGACACTTGCATGCACTTGTTTGTCAATTCCTTGGAAGGAAAGGTTGTGGCCGACTTCTTTGACCTTCCTCTTAAGATCTTGTCTACTTGGGAGGAGTTAATATATTGGTTATGATCCACTTATGGGCAATACAAAATCCCTGTTGAGAAGTTAAGGGAATACAATAATGTCACTTACAAATATGGTGAGACCATCAGGTCTTTAAACTTGTGTTTCACCAAGTTGTATAATCAAATCCCTGAACTTATCCGCCCACAGAACCATGTCGCTTTCATGCATTATTACAATGCATTTCCTTCTCCCTAGCGTCATAGGCTTGAGGAAAAATCCATTGATAATCTTGGTTTTTCCCTGCACACTTGCTCAGAGTATGAAGAACAACTTGAATGAACTGGTCTACCCCAGGAATAATCATTTAGACAGATAGATATGTCTGCTCTCTTACAACTAGTACACGATATGAAAAATCGTATGATATCATTTGAGCAGAAGGGTAATGTCTCCCCTCTCACCCTTGGAGATTCATCCTCTTCTGCACCCCCTTTTAGAAATCCGGTTGAAAACAATTTTCAGCCTAAGGATATCTTGCCTCGAATTTGGTGTAACTTTTGTGAGGAGCACCACGAAGAAACCATGTGCGAGGTAAAGAAGAGTGCTAGAGATAAGATCTTTGGTAAAATACCAGAAGCTACTATTGATGTCCTAGAATTTTCAGAGCTAGAGGATGTCATGGTCATCAACACTAGGAGCGAAGCCTATGCTCCCAAGGGAAAATTTGATCTTCCTCACAGTTCTTCTAGCCAAAGCTCATCCTCGATCGCTGCTACGCCCCAGGTTCCTAAAATTCCTGAGAGTCAAATAATCACTCCCCCTCCTCCCTCTTCCAAATACAATATCTTGAATCAATTGGCTAACATCAAAGCATATGAAACCCTCCTAGACATGGTTGTCATCCCTGAACAACAGATGCATTTGAAACAATTCACGGGAGGAAAAGATTCCGTTGTAGCCAATCTTTCCAAAGAGGTAGAGGAAGAGGATTCTTCTGTAAATAAAGTAGGTGTACATAAATTTATATACCCTATAAAAAACCCCCCTTTTTATATTTCTGTAAAGATCATGGATAAGATTTCCCATTGTTGCCTCATTGACAGTGGCTCAGGCCCAAGCGTCATGTTGAAGATTATTATGGAAGAGCTAGGCTTGTCATGTACAAACGAAAATGCTAGAAGCATTCTCTCCTATAATAGTCTACAACAAACAACCATATGTGAGATTAAATATGTAACCTTGGTTTTATGCGCTCATCCTTAGATAAGGACAACCCTCAGTATTCAGGTAATTGCTATGCCTGTGAGAAATTATTCAATTATATTTGGGAGAGATTGGCAAGCCCTAACAGGTGGATACCTCTCACTCGAAGGGACACATTTATCCATTCCTCGGAATGGTAAGAAAATTGTAGTCCTTAAAGAAGGAAGTATTTAACCGTACATAGAGAGTGTTTCACAATCTAGCGTAAACTATATCGAAGAAGACGTAGGAGTGTATTTCATCTTTGTTGAAGAGGATAATATTCCCCTGGAAGGAATTGATTCAATTGATGAATTATGGCTTATGCACTTTGATGGTTCACACTCTAACAAAGGTAACGGGGCTAGTATTATCTTGGTTTCCCCTATAGGAAAAAATCATAATCTGTCATACAGGTTGGAGTTTGCTTGTTCAAACAATGCCGATGAATTCAAAGCCTTTTTGTTAGGCATTGAGAACACCCTTAATATTGGTTGTAGTATGTCGAGATACTTATATGCTAATGATTTCGACATAAATTATCAACCGAGGGAGTCGTAATCTTATGAGGTGCCAACACAATATATGCAGGATGAAATCAAGATAACCTAATCTATTGAAAAAGAAACACACGAATGAAATTGAATTGCATAAAGTAAATGAAATAATGAAATTTCATAAATTACACCTTATTAATAAAGCATGAAATTTAATTGCATGACATAAACAAAAGCGTGAAATTACATAAATTAAACCTGATTAAGAAAGCATGAAATTAAATTGCATGACATAAACGAAAGCGTAAAATTACATAAATTAAAGCTTATTGAGAAAGCATGAGTTTAGACAAAGGAAAGATCATATATAACATAAATAACAAATAATAAATGAAAAACATATGTGGGCTCACATAAAATCTATATTAACAACTCAAAATAAGAAATCTATTATGGAGAAATCAATCTAAAACATCAACTCTATTACAACATGATCAAATCCATGACTAACTCATTATCTCAAGAGAAAATACTAACTATGTTCTTCTCTACTTTCTCTCTTCCTCTCTTCCTCTCCTCCTCCAAAATGAGGAGACACCCCTCTTATTTATACATGAGTGCTTTGAAAATAAGATAAACAACTCATAATTACAATTCCAATTTTCTCTCAACCAATTTTCTATATTTACAAAATACTTATCCTCTCCACTTTTCTCTCAACCAATTTGCTATAATTACAAAATACTTATCCCTTCAAATCCTCTCCACTTTTCTCTCAACCAATTTTCTATAATTGCACAAATTCTCTCATGATATTCCTCCTTGAAATTAGCTTGAATTATCTCCTTCAAATTGTGAAAAGATGGAGAAAACATTCGAGAAAATTTTGAATACTCCTTGGTTGAAAGCTTCAAATATCCCTACATTACAAATACCAAACAAATCTTTGAGATATATATGAAAAATATGTCAATTTTCTAATATTTAATCACAAATTCTCTGTTAATACTAAAATAAATGATTTGGAAAATAATAAGGCTAAACCAATATTTAATTATGAAAATGATATTAATGAAAGGTTTATGGAGTGGTAGAATATGGATAAATGTGAAGAATGGTGAAGGGAAAGAGGATGAAAATGCGACAATTGTGAGACTCAACACAATCACCTTTCAGTTTTCAAAAATTCTGAGCTTGTTGTGAATCTGATACGTAAGACATTCTCTCCTAGCAACAAGCTAATGGAACAATACTCCCAAACAGTTTTGGCACTTGTCTTGAACCTTCTATCTTTCAACATCATTCTCGTTAATAAGGAGTTGAATTCAATAACTGATCGGTTAGCCATCTTTGCAACCTCTCATACTCAACAACTCTTGCCTCGCTGGCCTGATTGTGCCTTCCAATCTCTGCATCGTCCTTACATTTCTAAAAATGAAGGATTCTTGGAGGCCATGCCTAATGATGAGAGCATTTGTGCTGTCATTCAAAATGAACCTCTTGAGCCCGAGGAGATTATATCTATAGAAAATAATAATATTCCCGAGGGCTTGAATCCTCTTGAGAGTTTGTTTTCTTTGAGTGTTGTAGGCAATAAGGAAAAAAATAAATAAGAGAAGTTACAGAGGAAGGTGATTGAAACCATCCTCCCGAACATTAGGACATTTGAACCTTCAACCAATGTTAAAATAAAGGTCCAATGTTCTGGTAAAGAAGAGATGAGGTCCACCGACTACTTGGTGAATCTCAAAAGGTTTTTGCTTGGTCTTATGAGGATCTTCGTGGTTTTGATCCTGGTATTGTTCAACATATTATGAAACTAGCTAGGCAAAAACAAGAATTTGTGAACTCTGCACTGGAAGAACCCTTTCGAAGGGATTTGAGAGATTTCTTAAGGGCTGGAAGTTTTTTTTCAGCCCACCCTGAATGGGTCTCAATTTGGGAATCGAACTCAAGGACCATTGATAATATCATAAATTGTATTTGTCTTTGAACTTTCAGGCAAGCTATTCTGAGAAATTCCTTTTCCCCTCTCAGTATGGAAATGTTTTTGCAACTGGTTGTAGAGTCACAATTAAGACTATTACTTGACAGTTTGTTTGGTTGCAATAAAATCAAAGTAAAAGGGGAAAATGTTCAAAAAACCATTTTCATTACTAATTGCGATACCATGCCTTACAAATGTTGGCTTTTTATCTTACTTGATATAGGTACTGTTTAAAAAAAAACTATGCACATGACTCTTGATGAATCGGTCAATCTCCATCTCTATCTTGATGAGCTAATTGTGCGCGTCAAGGGAATGATGATTACATCATATTTCCAGGTGATTGGTCCTTTCTAGATTGCTTTTGTCTTGGATACTAATTATTATATCTCAAAATATTTATAGGAGCAATTGTTCCCCTACAACACTAACAACCCTCGCTTGAAATATTGCGAGGAACCAACATGAAAAGTTCTAATGCTGTCTAGATTTTTTTTGTATACTAGTGGCCTAGTTCTTCTTTCAAGTTTTGGGCTTCTTTTCTCTTCTTCACAGTACTTTGATTTCTGCTTTCTAAGTTAATTTTTTTTTTTGTTGCGCTTCAATTGAGTCTTTTACTGCTGTTGTTTTAATTTTTGCATTTTTACTTCTGTTGTGATTTTTGGCTTTATCATCTTTTAGTGTTTGGTCAAGATAGGATGTTGGATCAATCCTCCCATAGTGACACTCCTGCAAAGCATTGTTAGTCGATAACAATCAATCTTACACAAATTTTATGATGTCTCCTCTGAAGGGCCCTTGAAATTGTTACATATTTCCACTGTTGTCTTACAAGAAATTGGTTATTTCCCGCTTCTTCTTTCCATTTCTTCATCCATTGAGATCTTAAGATAAATTTTGTAAGTCTTTCTCTTTGAAAGTTAAGAGAACATCCCAGTTGATTAATTATGCATACAGTGGTAAAACCCCCTCATACTTAACATTTTTCATAAGTTATTCCCGAATTCCCAATCATTTTTCCATTAAATCCGCTCACTTCCCCCTATTGCATAATTATTTTGGTTATGTCTTCTAAAATTATTTCTCTTGGTTTGCGAAACCATGAGTTATGAGTTCTAAATATGTTGAAAACAATTTTTCCTATGGAGTCGCCAGTTTGTTGACGATTAAAAACGTCAACGAAGTTTCACCCACAAAGTGTTGCTAAAGCCTATTATTATTAAAGACTAAATAATACTAGTAGGTGGGACCCCCTTGAACTACTGGAGAAAATATCTGTTCATTTTTTATGTTGAGATGATGTGCAACACATGGTTGATGAAGATATTGTTGTTATTGGTTACAAATTGAGCTTATGAAGGGTTGATTTCTTATGTTACTATAGCCTATGCTAGTCATTAATGTCGTTGCTATATGTTCTTATCGCAACTGCACCACATACATGTTAGTGAAATTACATGAAAGACGAGTTTAAGAGAGGAAAAATCAATGCAAAGAAAAGGGACCTAATGCTGCAAATACCACATGCAAACAATTTGGAAGGAATGAGAAATAATTGAAAGGGTGAAAAATTGAAAGCTACCCTAACTATACCCTAACTATACTACATGTATGGAAATAGTTGATGATTATTTTCAAGCCCTAGCTAGCAAGTAAATGGTTATGAGGTTGTGATTGAATTACATGTTTAATATGCATATAGTGTTAAATGTTGGTAACACATTTGACAAGGTGGTGAACACTAATGGTTATGCATTTTTTTGAGTTATGTGATGTGAAATGCATATAGTGATATCGCTACTGGCTTTTAATGCGGTGATAGTTTCAATGCATGTTTGATTAACCGTGTTAATGGAGAATTGTTGGCATGTATTGTTGATTTAATGATATCTGGGTGGAGGCGATGTGCATTTATTTCACATCGCCTTTACTCTTCCCATTGGCCACCACCCTATTCGGGCCATTGTTCGATCTTTCTGCTGTGGTTATGCTCTGAAATTTTAGCAGGGTGGAACCTCTCGACCAACTCTTGTTTTAAGGAATTCGATTAACATGTATGTCCTTTTTTTGGCCATTCTTGACTTCGCTCTGGTTATGAAATGATTACTGGCTCAGGTGTATGGGTTTGTGTTTTTCCTAAGCACTACAACTGTGTGAAATTTTGGTGTTTAAAGTCTTGGGTGGATGGTTCTTCCTGTAATTTTTGAGTCTGTAGAGGTTATTGATCTTCCTGGTGTTAGCTCCCTGTTACCACTACTAGTTCAGTTGGAGGGTTTTTGTTTAAATTCTTGGGTGGATGGTTGTCCCCACTCGTGTGCATCTCTGGTTTTTATGGGTTTAATGGATGAAGGCACTCTACATCACTGTGTTTTGTTCATTTGGGAAATGATTGATTTCATCACTAACGACCATTAAATGGAATCTCCCGTTCTAACTCGGCCTTGTCATCACCTTAGTGTTGTGGTTTTTTTAAGAGCCATAAGGGTTACTCCCTGCCCACGTTAAACATCACTATCCATCAGTTTGGAGCCTCGATCCTCTATGATAACCCTCCTATCTCGGGACTTGTTATCTATCCATGAATAATTCATTTTCCCCTCTGTGTATGCATTGTTGGTATCAGGGTTTTCCACCATCGAAGGAAGTTGGCTCTAGCTTCTCTGTGTTAGTCACAGTGCGAGACTTTAACTCCATGAGTCTAAGGGTTGACATGGAACACTAGCCTGACCTGTTGGTTTTACCACTTGATTGTTGGATGGTTGTATATTGCCGACTATTTTTGAGTACAGACCCGTCCAGTTAGCTATATGACAGTCGTGTTGGTTTGGCATTTAGTTACTGCCTCTGTAAAATGTTGGTAAACCCTGTTTTTGATTTGCATGAATCAAGTTATAGAATCACTCTTCTTATGTTTGATAACTCAGTGTTGTTTAATGGAGAGGGATGTTGCCCCAATTCGAATGGATGTGTGGGTATGCATAGCTACCACGACTTGTTCGACTGATTGATTTTCTACAACAGTGGAAAATTGTTTGGTTAATACACAGTCACTGGTAATTGCACTGAGAACCATTTGGACGATTAACTTGCATTGGTTATAAGGACTTGATGTTTATCAAACATTTCACATGTGTGCATGGTGTTTTTGCAAATGAATTAATGGGCATGGTAACTGTGTTCTTCTTTAGGCCGAATGACTATTGAGTTGGATCATTGTAGAGAATTTTTCTACTGCATCTTTATATTTGTTTGACTGTGTAAACCTGGGTTTACACAGCATAGTCAATTACAGTGTGATTAGATCACGACGATATTATATTTAATTGATGTCTTGACATGATGGATGAGTTATTGCAATGGGTGCGTATTGTTTTTGTTGAATGGAAATGTTGGCCCATTGTGTTTGTTGGCTGCGCACTGTGTATAAAATAGATGGCTTCACACTTAGGGATACCCATGGAGTTTTTGAGCATGTTTGGTTGCAATAGATCATTTGTTAAGAAATTTTGTTGATACCCTGTCATGTTGAATGGATGGTCCAATTTTTAAGTCACATTGAATGTTTTTTTTTGGGGCAGTGGCAGAACTACATTGCCTGGGATAATTACCCTGTGTGTAGCTTGTGTCAAATGGTGACTGTGGGTTGTATTTCGGTCTCAATTATTTTGGGTTACTACCACATATGTTCAACAAATTTCGTTTCATTTAAATGATGGCCCTGATCGCAATAATAGTGACTTCATTGTTAATTTGAAAACATGACTTTGGGTATAGTTGTGGATTGAAGAAATGCATGGGCAGTGGTTGATTTTGATAGTTACAGATTAGAAATGGGTACTGTGCATAAATTGTTATAAAATGAAAAGTATGTGAATGATGGGAACAAAACCTCTTGCAAATTTTATAGGATACCCATTGTTTTTTGATGGAACTATGTGGACATTTGATTATGAACAGTGAACTTGTTAGATACACATAAATTATTATTTAGGCAAGAGATGGATGGTTGATGCATCTCCTTTCATAGAATGTTTTATGGATCACTTAATTAATTCCATGAACAGTAATCATCCTTCTTCCCTTCCATTATTTCACTTTACTCTAATAACAAACCCCGTCACCTCCCATATTCCTTTTTTGCTCCATGTTCTGAGATTAATTACAGTCAAGAGAATTTATGTGTTAAAATGGATGAAGGTGGCAGTGTCTTCTGTGGATTGCAGTAAGGTTTTATTGGTTTGATTACATTTGATTGTTGTTGTCATTGAGAAGTGACCATGCTTCTCCCCTTTCATTATATCCTATTTTCGCTCAATACAAACCCCTCACATATCCTAGAACCCTGTTTCACCCCCCTTCTCATTGATTAACAGTAAAACAATTTGTATGGATTGGATTGCATGAGTCTAATACATTATGAGCCAAATCTATTTCATATTTTTAAGAGTTGTCATGAATGGTTATTTAGAAGACTATTTATTAATCAATTACACATGTAGGATGAGTTTTTTCAGTCGAGGAAGACATGGTCGAGGAAACAAAGGTAGAGGTAATTGGAACTGAGGCCCAAGAAGGCCCAGTTTCTCTATACATTTTGACGCTAATTCAAAACAGCTTGACCAAATGTTTCATAGCAGATTCTTTAATTGGATTGGGTAGGGAATAGTCTGACCTAGGCATGAAAGGCCTCCTTTCCAAGCCCCACAAGCACCCAAGATCCCTGTACCTCCTCATGTCTCATTACAACCCGAGGTCCCCGAAAATGATGGATGGCATGAGATTGTCCACCCGACAGTGTCCCAAAATCGTGGCTGGCCCAACTTGTCTTTGCCTCCTCCTCTGCCGATTAACCCCATTGCCCAAGCTACCCCTGATCACTCATGAGTGCATTCCTCCCATGATAGAAAGAGATTGAAGACTGAAGCCCACCATGAACTTGATAAAGTTAAATCCATTGCTTCCCCTTCCTCACCCTCCAATGACTCCGACAAATCCATGTCTTTCCGGATGCATTTAAGGGACGATTGTTACCACGTGATCAATGAGATTAATCCTAAAGGCTCTGCATATCCTAAGGCTAATTCAGGAAAATCAAGAGGTGACAACAACAACCAAGGAAGGTTTGCATCAAAAAATGGGAAATGTGGCTTTTGAGTTTTATGTTATCTATTGTTTCATGACAGTTGACTTCATGGATCTTTGGACAACATGTTTTATTTTGGATATATGAGTATTATTTTTTGAAATGATTTCAAATTTCATGAGCTAAAATTGCCAAAAGTAAATATGTTGATGGGAGACACAAGAAGGGTGTTTTTCTTAACCAATGGTTATGTTATGATTGTTATGATTGTTATGAACTAAAGGGAGTCACAAGGGGTCCCACCTACTAGTTATTATTTATTTATGACACTTATTATGATTATTACTTTTCCCCCTAACTAAAGTTAGTTGAGTCGTTAATTAACTTAACTAATGAGTTGGTCCAACTACTTCAACCAATTATAATTTGTTAAAAGAAAAAGGAAAGGAAGGAAAAAGAGGAGGATAGAAGCAGAAGCATGCTAAGGTTTGCTCTTTGAGTTCATGTTGAGATAGTTCAGTTTTCATTCATTCATATATTCATCACAACCTAACTCTATTTTCTGATAGCAGGGTCTTATTGTAGACAACAATATTAAGGGATGAATCAAATAATTCAGACACTTGTTTTTCAGAGGTGTTGATCTATCTTTGATAGTCTGTGTAGACTTGTTTGTTTGTGAACTAATTTTCATGACTGATAAAGGCTATTGTGCAGAGTCGAGTGGGAAGCAATTTGTGGCAAGTTGATCCATCTTTTAGAGTTCAGTTTTGGTTTTCTGTCAGAGGTCCTTTTGTATGTTCCATCGGGGATGTCTAAGTTTGACTTTGGTCCAAGATTTTTGTATGATATTTTGTAAAGAAAATGACTCTTTGGTGAATTGGAATGAAATAAAGGATTTCTTTATGTCTCAACTATATTTATTATCATCTTGGTGTCTTTACTTCTGTTCTTACATTTATTTCAGCAATTGTTATGTTCATAAAATTACATAAAAAGTGAATTTCCAGCAAGTGTTTTGTTGATAAAAGACTAGCCTAAGCACTCGTAATTAATACTTGTGAGTTAGGATGTTATTTTTGTTGGTTATAAACATAGGGTGATATTCCCGTCTACTTTTCTTTAGCCATGTAAAGTCTGAAAATGCTTGAATAAGATAGTTTAATATAGTATAGTTTAATGCTATAACTCATCATGCATTTAGTATAGTTTAATGCTAATAAATCATCATGCAGGTCCTCTAAAGATTGTCATTAATAAGCGAGGGGATCGAGGATATTTATTATTAAACCACATTAAAGAACGATTTGTGGAAGATTATATTATATCTCTCAATTGCTCATTTTGAATAGTATCTGGATTAAAGGAACACTCTCGCCAACTTATGGAAGTACTAGATCGAAAACAGTTATGTAGAGATACTTTGAACATTTTTGGATGTGAGGACCAAAAATTTCATTGGTCTAGAGCTTATTCTTACTATTCATCCCCTTTTACTTAGAAGGAATTAATTTGGACATCTGGAATTGCTTGTGCAGACTGTGTTCCTGAAGTTTTTGACTGGAAGGAACTGGTTTCCTGGTGCGCTGAGAAATATATACCAAGTCAACGGATTATTCGACTTAAATACCATTCTCTCATCTCTCTTTCAACTCAAGTGTTCCATAAAATGCTAAAACTCCCAGAGCCAACACTCACCTTCAAAGGTAAAGATTGTAGGACTTATTGAAAAATAATGACAACGACCTAGACCTCTTTCCTGAATTCTTAGAGAATCTCGGAACCATCCCTGAAGATATTACCAGGTTGCAGGTCAACTTGTTCAAAAACTTCTTTCAAGAAATTGCTTGATTATTCACCACATTGACTGGCCAAGAAAATACTGCCAGTATTTCTCATATGATTCTTTATATCTTATATTTCACTATCAAGGAGCAACCCATTTTCGATTGGGGAAAACCGATTTCCATTGAAATATCTTCCCAATTGTCACAATACAAAAAGGATAAGAAATTATTTATGGCCCCTTATTCGGTATTCACGATAACACATTGCTGTCAATTTCCTAAATTGTCTATCTGCAAGAAGGTGAATTGTGAATTTGATCCAGTGAACTTTTGGTACCAAGTGTTGTGGAGGCACAAATCTTCCCTGCATTTTTATGAAGTTTTCAACGACTTTGTCTCGACTTTTAAAGGATTGTTGTTTGGAAAATATACCCCAAGAATATCCGCTCAGGAAAGAAAATTCCTGGATAAAAAGGGGACTTTGGAGTAAATGGAAAATCACAATGTTAGCAAGATTTTCAGTTCTAAGGAAAATCCCTCCTTTATTCCATGACATATATCCAAGAAAATGTTTATTACATAATTTGCAAGACAATATAATTTATGGCTACACTTTTTTCATGAGAAACGAAAAAAGCAATTCATACCCTTGCCTTGGAAAATAGGGGACTTTGTATTTAGAAATATGAACAAAATCAATGAATTTGCAAACCACTTCCACAACCTGAATCTCAAGTATGATGAAAGGATAAAAGGGTTTGACCCTAACAAAATTCATTTAACACTATTCTAGGAGAAGAAGAAGATAATAACTTGGGCGCTCCTATTCACATTGTTGGCGACTTGGAGACGGTACTCAGTACCAATGAATTTTACAAACAGAAAAGAAAGGGTCCCAGCGACAAGAGCACCCAGTCCCCAACTTTTACTCCCAAGACTACAACATCTCAGATCAATGCTCTAGCAACCCACCCATCTAGAAAAGTGATCAACAGTAGTTCAGGTGGAGGAAGAGACAAGAACCCTCCTCTAGAAAAAATGAAAGTTCACATAAACTCCCTCTGAGGAAGAAGAGCATTGCATTGAAAGTGACTCAACATCTTCTCCCTCGAAGATATGGAGCTCGAGGATGACATCGATAAATTTTTTCCTAACATTGATCATCCAGGAGAAATAGTCCACTAGAATCCTTCATTGGAAATTGTTGATAATGAGACCTTCGATGAGGAAGAGTCATTTGTGTTTCTAAGCGTTGTCTTTGACAACAAATCTAAGAAATTAATTATTGAGAAGAGTGATGTGAAGAATAAAAAATGGAAATCTCGTTTAGAGGTTATCCTAGGAAATATGAGGCCTTCCAATATTTCCAGAATACATAGAGAAATTGACGATGCATTGGACGACTCCATTGGTGGTCTCAAAGCAAAAAATACAAATTTAAAGGAAAGGATTCAGGAACTCGAAGAGACTTTGATGCCTCTTCCATTTCTTGCCATCCCTTTGGAAATTGTTGGACCCACCATGCTAGCTTCTAAATTTAAAGGATCCTCAAGCTTACTCACATCAGCCACGAGTTATGTGGAGAATAATATCAAGAAAATAATGGCACTGATCATAGAATCTTGGGAAATTTCAAAGAACATGATTTCTTTTGGCTCGAGGGCACATGCCTTCCATGAGTATTTACAGGCTGACCTAAAAAATGAAGAATGTTTTTACCTTGACGTCGTGGTACCCTTTGGTGTTAAAGTTTCCAACATGTCAGAGCTAACGAGAAGAGAGGAGGACCTTCCCTATCAAATTCGTATCAAGCAGTTGAACGCCTGTTGGAAATAAAAAATAAAGAACTTGAATAACATCATTCAAGTATGCAACCAAGCCATAAAAAGGAGAGAATAATCATTCAAACGACTCACGAAGGTGGACCTAGCTAGAAGCACTAATGAAGTCCAAGATCCCAAGTTGATTCTTAACTCGTTGTTCCTAAAAAAACAACAGTTTGATGAGCAAGTTGATATTTTTAAAGGATTTTCAATTGAAAAAATCTATGGTATAATTGAATATGATGAGGACACCATAGATAAATGGCTAGTGGATTACTCTGTAAAAAATCAGGACATTGAAGAAGCATTACATGGAATTTCCCTTGATCTAAGAGACTTAGAGGGCGAGTTGTTCAACATCAAAATCTGGCATGAAATCAATGTGGCACCAATGAAAAGTTATATCGAAGAATGGTTCAAGAAAGTTATCAATAAACTGACCAATGAAGGGCAAGAAGCAGTTGAAACGGTTCATGTAACCATTGATGAAAATGATAAAAGGACATCATCAAGAAAATGAAAGCAAGAGAGACCATCATAGCAAGTTTATGTTGATCACATCCTTCTTTTTCTTTATCCAGTCCTTCATCCAGTTATTCCACCTCTTTCACTAGAAAGGTTTAACCGAAGACTAGTAACTCCTTTTTTCTTCTTACCAGGTCTTGTTGTTCTTCTACCACCCATCGTCTTCCTTCTAAAAGATTATTTCTTGTATTTATTTTCTTTATGGTCCCTGGGAGCCCCAATCCCAGTATTTAAGACAAACACATTTACAATTTCAAAGAATATGTAACAAACTATATATTTTTTAGAAATTTTTGAGAGATCTACTTTGGGAACAATTTTGACTGTGATTTGTAACCTTGTTTTTAGAATATAAATTATTTGAGGTTGATCTATCATTATCTTTATTTGAGCTTCCCATGTATCCACTCTGTTAAAGTTCTCTTATGCATGCATATCATCTTATTTTTATTTTATGTGATCAAAAATATTTATCTTAAACTATGATGGATGTGAGGAAATTTTTCTTATTTGGTTTAAATGTGTGAAGTGTGATTCCTGGTCCTTTCTTAGGAAATTTCTTTAGAAAAGAAAACAAAAGCATTTCCTTTTTATTTTCTTGCAATTTTTATGTTTCTTTGAATCACTATGACAAACTTCTGTCAAGTCCCACATTTTGAACATAAATCCCAAGAAAATATAAAGAGGAGTACCACCTCTATAAAAATACAAGGGGATTTACATCCTCATTAGGTTTTCATTTCGGTCTTAATGGATTCAAACGTCAACAAGGCCCCATAATCTAGCATGCAATTTTTCAAAATGATATTATTCATCCTGAAAGAAAGTAGAAGGGAGGGTTTGGATTGTTTTTCCATCCAAGTTACATGGTGTTCAAGATTATCGGAGGATCCTCTATCTCGGTCGGTACTTTCAACAACTTCAATTCTTCTCTTCTTACAAAATGGATTTTTCACATTTCCTGTATTTAGGACCATCATGTTCATTTTCCCAATCATTGTTGGGACATCTATGTTCTACTTCATCTCTTTTTCCTATTTTGGTTTTGGAAGAAATTCTCGAACTGGAAATTGGCGTGGTGGGACCACCTTCTTTGCTAGCTTGAGAGCGATTTGTTTTGGTTGAACTAAAGATTGCTTGGTTGGCTGAGATGAGGTTTGTTTTTATGAAGTATGTGGAGGAAATATAGGAATTTTATTCCTCCTTGCATAAGTCAGGATCTCACTCTTATTTAATTCTTTCCTTTGATCTTCAGTCATTTGATTTAGCACTCTAATTCGGCCCTCTCTGGCTCTCTTTTTTTGATCTTCATCAATCTATTCCTGTGTAATATTAGTGGAGTCATCATTACCGTTGTCCTGAAAGGAAAATATTGTATCCATGAAGTTGATACAGTTGGGAGAGTCTTCTTCTCATCTTAAACATTCTTCCTCTGGGTGAGGTTCTTGGCAGGGAGAACGTGTTGGTTTTGGAGCCTGATTATCTTCCTAATTCATATGTAGGTCAAAGAAAATGCAGGGGGTGAATTTTTTATTTGTTTGCAATTCAAATATTGTGATTTTGTATTCAATATGGATAGTTCATTATAAGGTCGCAGATCTGACGGTAGAAGTTATGTTAGGGATTTTTTCCCTAGAAGGAAACCCTCTTTTATGAGGGAATTGTGTTGCAAATGTGTGTTATGGAGAATGTTTTATTCTGAGAGAGGATACTGTGAGAAAAAGAAGAGGAAGCTACAACGGGTGTGTTGTAGGCTGTATCCCTTCATTTTGTTGGATAATAAAAAGGAAGGACCTCACAATTTCTCTGGTGGACATAGCCCACACTGCGTGAACCCCATACATATGTGTCTCTATTGTATTATGTATATTCTATGTTTTATTTCCACATTTGTTTATTTTATTTCTTCGCGATCTTATTTTACCAACATAACACCATGGTAGTTCCTCCAATTTCACCATCCCAATAGGGTTCAACGTGTCAGGACCCTTTTCCTCTTGTTTATGTGCTACCTTACAAATTGTGGGTTCTTTCCTAATGAATGGATGCTTGGGAGAAGACTGATTCCTTTCCAAAGTTTTCAATTGGCTCATAACTTGATTTTGAGTCAGAACAAACTGAGTATTCATTTGATCAATATTTTGGGCTATGAGAGCAATTGGGTCAGGTACATTGTTTGTAGTTTTTTTTTCCTTTGGTTTGGTTCTAGCATGAGGATACTGAAAATGATCGAACTTGGAGCACATAAGATACTCCTCAATTTCTACATTGTACTCTTTTTCTTCTACCAAAGTGAAAGGTTTCTTTTCCCTTAGGATGAAAATTTTTTTCCCTTCAAAGGAATTGACATAAATATGACAGACAACTTATGCGGTAGGGCACAAATCCTAGGGAATTTGGCTATGTAGTTTATCAAATACGGTATAAAAGTCACTCATTGTCTCGTTTTCATTTTTCTTTATCTGGTTGAACTCATTCATTAACATTCAGATATCTTTCTTTAGTGACCACCTACTTTTGAATAACTTAGCAAAGTATTCATATGTGGTGAGGTGATTATCTGGCAAGCCATCAAACCACCTTTGTGCATCTTCAGTGAGAGATGGTGATAACAACTTCATTGCAACATCTTTGTGTTCCACTCCTTCATTTTACATGTTTTGATTGATGTCATGTAGATGTTGTTATGCAATGATTGCATTGTTTCCAAAAAACTTTGGAAACCATTTGTTAATTTATTTAGGCATGGTATTGGGATATACAACGATGGTTTCCATGTTCAAGGGCTTATAGAGGTCCTTTTCCTAAGAATGATACATTGGTGCAAGTGGGAGATTATTGTGAAAAAGTTGTTTGACAATAGGGGAATGGAGAGAAGGCCTTGTTTGGTAAGTTTTGGAAGATTTGAATCTTCCAAGGGGAAGGGTCTTTCGCGAAGAAGGATTATGGGATGGTGGAGTCGCCAGATGATTTTTATCAAAATCTCATCAATAAAGGAAAAGGAAAGGGAACTTACCTCAATTGGAGTCACCATGAAAGCTAGGGGTCAAAGGATTTGGGATCAAAGCTTTCCAAGATGTCATTAGGGAAAGAAAAATGATTCAAAATCGTCCCTGGAAATGGCATCAAAATGTTATCCCACAAGTTCTAGGTTGGGAAAATCCCAACCCAATACACAAGATGGGATAACTATTGGGAATACCTACACATTATCACCTTAGATAGGTACTCCCCTTGCTTTAGTGAAGGAGAAATCATACACAAGGGGGGAATATTGGGTGACCATAGGGGGAAATGAGATGGAAAGTGGAGTAATGTAAGTTTATGCCCCTATAGGTCAAGATAAGAAGTGGACGACGGCTTGGAAATGAGTCTCGATGATGGTGAATGGTTTCCAAGGACTTCGATACCTACACCAAAGTGTTACACCTTCCCGAGACAAGCAAAATAACCAAGATACAAGCTTGAATATCAAAGGGACAAGAAATTGAATCCTTTTGTCCAAAATTACAATAGTAAACAAATGTATATATTAGAAATGAAATCAATTATTTAATGCACAAATAAACATCAAAATTATCAAGTAGTTATTGGACAATGAAGCACTAAACCAATAGATAAATTTTCAATATTCAAGCACAAACTTTGACGGTAAAAGAGGGTTGTTAGATAGTGTTTTCAAAAAATTATTGTAACTTCCAAGTGGTTGTAGCAAATATTTTCTACAAAAGAAAATTTTAACCACGAAAATTGACAAGTAAACCGTAAAAAACATAGACAATGAACAGTAGGATAAGAGTACAAGTTTGCAAGTAATTTCCATGGTTGAAAAGCAAGTTAAATGAGAAAATGAATGTGTTTTTATACAACACTCATGGCTGTATATATTACTTTATTATAAAAAGAGAACTACTAGGCCAAACAAGACACCTTAGTGGCTTTAGCAAGCTTAAGACACTATGAAAAAATTCCAACTTGAACAATTTCAATATCTCTCAAAATCACATTTACCAATGCAAGTAATTCATATCTCCAATGAAAAATTTGATTAGTGCCTTTCCAAATTGGTTATGTAGTGTTCTTGTATTAGGTTATATCTACTACTTCTTAAGGGGTGTAATCCATTTTGCTCCTTTAAGCAAGTAACCCTAACAAGGTAAATCTAGGAGGGTGTAAGCCCTTTTACTCCTCCTATCAACCTTTGCATTAGCTTATTCAATCAACAACAATGATAACTTGTTGGAAGCTACAAGCCCTTTTATTCCTCCAAGGATCTAGCCAAGAACAACCATAAAACAAGAAAAAAGAACTAACAATATGCATATTTTTCTTACCAATTTCAAGAGAAATGCTAGACAAACCCTTGCTTACCAAGAAAATATCACCAACATGCAAGAACAAGCCTCCAGGAAGGGAAACAAACCATTTTTCTCCACAAGAAAAGTAAAAGCCATAGCATGAGAGAGAGAGAGAGAGAGAGAGACAATGAGAGATGAAGTTTCCCAAGAGGGGTGAAAATTTCAGCCAAGTAGCTCTTCTCACATGAGACAGTTATCATAAAATGAAATGAATTTGATCCTTATTTATGMAAAAACTCCTAAAAGAGTTTGTCCACATTTAGTTAGGGTAAACCAAAAAAAAAGGGGAGAATCTGCCTCTATTTTTCCCCTTTACAAATTATTTTTAATTTAACTTAAAATTTTCACATAAGAAACCCTAGAAACATGACATCACACCCTAAAGGGTGATGTTTTGTCACTTTGAGGAGGTAGTTGGGTTTTTGAAGAGAGAACTAGGCCTCCAAAGTCCATGTGTCACTTTGCAATGTGCCTTCCTTCTCCATCAATCATTCCAAACCATCTTCAAACATAACCACCATCATCAAAACCCTATCCCTATGGTGACGCCAAGCCCTCCAAGATGATGTTTTGACCTTTCAAGGCCAAACGTTGGGCTAAGATGAGCTAGGTTTCACCATCAAAAATATCTTCTCTTGCCTCCAAAAAAAACTTTCAAGCTCTGGCTACCTCCAATGTCTGGGTCATGGCATTCAACCTGTGGGATTCCTACCCCATTGAAGACCCAAGATGGGTTTGTTCCTCCAAAATGTCCATCAACAAGGTCCCACAAAGATAGAAAAGTGCGCCCTCCAAGGATATCAAGTCAAAGCATCATGGAAAGTAAAATCACATTTAATACAAGAGCCACCTAAACATGTGCATCAAAACTACCTTATCAAATTAAACAAGTGCTCAAAGACTCTATGCAATTTTCCAAGATTGGGTATGGGAGGGTTGAGAAGGTGACCTATTGGGTGAGTCATTCCTTAAGTAAAGGAGTATTTCCTAGGTGGACCCTCTCTAGGCCATGTGAATAAGACAAAGTGGATGGGGGTAAGTCTTTTGTGCATGGGGTTCATGACATACAAGGGTTCACAGTGTCTCACTTATGGGTGCCTTTGTAGAGGGTGTGTCACACCTTCATTTTCAATGCATCATTTTTCCAAGCCCATTTATTTTCCATTAATTAATTAATTAAGGTCCAGATCGACTGGGTACTCCCATTGGGTAACATAAAACTTGGGGGGCAGTACCATAGTTTCACTTGAGGGGAGAGGTACATAAAGTACCATAGGGGTAAAGAAAAGGTTGTAATTCACTTGTGTATATCCCTCAACAAGTGGGACGTCTATAGAATATGAAATTGTTTTTACAGGTCTTTGATTTTTTAGGAGAAACATTTCATCGTTATCAATAACTCTTTGGGAGAGCATATGGAAAGTTATAGTTTGGATTTTATATTTTTCCAGCTACATTACCTCTAGGCCTTCAACCCCTTCATCCCATTAAATGAGGTACAATCCCTTCTTGGGTCAATACACCCGAAAATCCCAAAAAATAAGGAAACGAAGAGGATGAAAGTGTGCAAATTTATAAGTATGATTGGGAATGGAATTATGAATCGTCAAGGGGAGCTCCTACTAGAAAAACCATCCCAAACGGTGACCACTTACTAGGGCACAATGTCAACCATCGAGGTGAAACAGGGAAAAGAGCAAAATTTCCAAGCATACGTTCTATAATCAAAAGAAAATTTAAATGAAACACACTCAAATGCTTCAAGTATTAAAGTGACACTTACCATAATACTTGACTTGTACCTCATGGATCAAGACCCATCATCTTCCGGAAGCAAGCTGATGTGGAGAATTCCATTGTGATGAATCTAGGATGTGTGGTGGTGAAGTGGGTCTATGTTTGTGCATGTGGATGTTGTTAGTCATCTATCTCTCGGTACTCCACGTCTGCAACCTGAGGGCCTCGAGATATCATGGTTGAGGAAAATATATGAAATGATCTTACTCAAGCATTTTCAGATTCTTCTTGGCTAAAGAAAAATAGACGGGAATGTCACCTTATGTTTATAGCCATCAAAAATAAAATCCTAACTCACAAGTATTGATTACAAGTGCTTAGGCTAGTCTTTTCACAAATAAAAGATTGCTAGAAAATTCATTTTAATATGATTTTCTGAATATAACAGTTGCTGAAATAAATGTAGAGACATAAGTAAAGACACCAAGATGATAATCAAGACAGATGAGACATAAATAAATCCTTTATTTCACTCGAATTCAAAAAAGAGTCATTCTCTTTACAAAATTTCGTGCAGAAATTTCGGACCAGAGTCAAACTTAGACATCCCCAATGGAACATACAAAAGGACCTCTGACAGAAAATAAAAAACCTGAACTCTAAAATCTAGATCATCTTGCCACAGATTGATGCCCGCTCGAATCTACACAATAGCCTTTGTGAGTCATGAAAACTAATTCACAAACAGACAAGTCTACACAGAATATCAAAGATAGATCAACACCTTTGAAAAACAAGTGTTTGAATGATGCAATTCAGCCCTGAATCTTGCTGTCTACAATAAGACCCTACTATCATAAAAAATAATTAGGGTTGTGATAAATTAAGGAATGAATGAAAACTGAACTAACTCAACATGAACTCAAAGAGAAAACCTTAGTATGTTTCTCCTTATCTCCTCCTTTGTTCCTCCCTTTCCTTTTGTCTTTAAGCAAATTAGAATTGGTTGAAGTAGTTGAACTACCTCCTTAGTTAAGTTAACTAAAAACTCAACCAACCTTTAGTTAATGGGGAAAGTAATAAATCATAATAAGGGTTTTAAATAAATAATAACTAGTAGGTGGGACCCCTTGTGACTCCCTTTAGTTGTTAACAATCACAACATAATTAGTTAATTAAACAAAACACCCCTCCTTGTGACTCCCATCATCACATTCATATTTGACAATTATCACATTGATATTTGAAAACATTTTCCAAAATATATTACCAATATATCCCAAAAAACCTACTGTCCAAAAATCTGAAGTCATCTGTTCTCAACAATAGACAAATAAATAAAACTTAAAATCCATATTTTCGAGTTGGTGAGGCAATATTTCCTTTGTCGTTGCTATCACCTATTAAACTCTCTGAATTTTCCTTAGGATGTGTGGAGCCTTTAGGCCTAATATCATTGATCACATGAGAGCAATTGTCGCTCTATCGTATGCAAGAGGACATCGATTTATCAGAATCATTTGAAGGTAAGAAAGGGGTAGTAGTGGATTTCCCTTTGACAGGGGCATAATGGGCCTCAGTTTTCAGCCTTTTATTTGAATAGCTCATTCCTGTATGCATAATTGATTAGAAAATAGTTCCTTTAACAACCATACTTGACAAATCTTTCAAAATATGAAATAGACTTTAGCTCAACAACATATCAGACTCATGCAATCCAATCCATACAAATTGTTTAACTGTTATCAATGAGCAGGGGGTGAAGAATCATGGTTACTGCTCACAGACAACACACAATCAACTGAAATGTAAACCAAGGGACATATCACTATGATCCAACCTAGAACCACGATTTCAAACTATTTCAATACAAAATTATCTTAACTGTAATTAATTTTAAGAATAGGGAGTGAAAAGTGAATGTGGGAAGGAGAGCGGATTGTAATTAGAGAAAAGTAAAATAATGGTAGGGAAAAATAATGGATACTGTTCATAAAATTAATTAATTACTCCATAAAATATTCTATATCAAACGTAAAAGGTCCAACATCAACTAAATAGCCACTGTTATCAATTAAACAACTACTGTGTATAATTCAATCAATTCTATGAATTAACTTGCTCACTGTTCTCAATTAAATATTTAACACAGTGTCATCAAAACAAGACAATATTCCTTCCAAACCACCTAGACAAGAGTTCTATTTCTTTCCATCTATACCATTTAATGTTTCAAACAATTTCCAAATGAACACATAGTCCCTTGTTTCCGCTCTGTTTTTCATCAAAATATCAACCATTGTCCATGAGTTATTTCCTCATTCAAACACAGACACAAAAGCATGCCTGATATTGTCCCTCAATTCGATTTAGCAATCGAACTATAATGAGACCATACTGCCACATAACCTGCACCTATCTCTCCGATGATGCATGACATTCACCAAGCATACACATTGGACAGTTAAACACAATTATCAATATAATAATCCTAACTTGCCATTTAAACACACAGTCACAGTAGTCACCATTCCAATTCATACGATGCTATGGGATGCACAAGCCATTCAACAAAGCGCATAATAATTTTTGTGGCTACACATGTTTAATTACTCTGAATCCAAACATCAAACGATGTTGATCTATCAATCCAATACAATGAGGCATCAACAATATTTCTCAAATTAATCAAATTGAAACAAAACCATACTATGTAAAAACCCGTGCCCATCTCTGATGGTGCAATCAAACAACTTCCATAACATATACAGTGGATAGCCATGCCATGATTACCACGATTGCAATACACCAATTCAACAATTTAAAACACACCGTCACAACAATTATTAACTCAACCTATCATGTTGTAGGAACGCCACACATACCCATGCATCACGCACAAAACATTGCTATGATTTAATCAATTAAAACTAGTGCTTGGTCAACAATTCAATAATTACAATGTAAGAGACAACGACTATGCATTTAATCCAATTCTCAAATTAACCAAATTACCATGCTAAGTTTATCAATTTGGTTGTCATAATAACCAATGTAGTGACTAAATACCAAAACCAACACCACTTTCAACATAATCAACAAAGACGGGACATAATTTGAACACTGTCGATAATACACTAACAACTCATAACAACCACTAGTATACCCGACAAGCCATAACATTTCCCTCTATTAAAACCCGGCTTGAGAAATAAAGGGTTTTCTCTGTGGACCAACACAGGGAGACCAGAGTCGACTCCCATCATTGGGTGAGAACCTCCGAGACCAACGGTGCATACACAGGGTATACCACCACTAACTTCATCGATAGGGCGACAACTCCCATGATAGGAGAGACTATGAACAGAGGAGCAAGGCTTCATTTTGGTCCTGTATCAAGACTTAGACACACATGGTATAACCCTCGTGGCTCTCCCTAATCAATCAACTAACAACGCTGAGATAAAATAGAGTCGAGAAAAAGAAATATAACCCACTGTACAACCATCAATAGCATGAACAAATCCATATCCAAGTGAAACAATGCACAATGACACAAGTGTTTCAAACCCAGTAAACTCCATAACAACAAACGACTGGGTATAGTGATAAGAAGTGTGGAGACGACAACCAATCTGGGTCGAATAAAAAACCCTTCAACCGAGACCAACAAGGATGACAGATGACTTCCATGGCTTCTAACACCCAAAATTATCAATAAAACCAAGACTTCAAACATTACCGCAATGAAACCCACACCAACAATTCATTCCAGAAAAATATCACAAATTTACATAGTTGCGAGACATAAGGAAAGCTCAGACCCATACATCCTGAGCCAATATCTATTTCATAACCAGAGAAGATTCATGGATGGAGAAAATACATACCTGTAACCAAGAGCACCTTAAAAACGCGAGCTTGGTCGAGTGGTTCTTCCTCTACTTGAAAGTCGGGGCTTAATCACAACGAACACAATTGACAATAGCCATCCAGGGTGATGGCCAATGGGAGGGGTATGGAGTGATGTACAGGAAATGCATGTCACCTCCAACCTCTAGTCATTCAATTCCTTAGTACATGCCATCCCACTATTCAGTCAATTAAACCATGCCTCGAAACCAACATCCAAAATACGCCACCTTATGTTACATTAACATTTTCCAACCACACTATAATGCACATCACATGTCTTTCCATATAATCCAATCAGTCATATGGCCACTAAACCTATTAGCTAGGACTAGCAACAATCAATTTAACTTCAAATGCACAGTGTAGCATCATATAGCATAATATCTTAGTTCCTTTCTTTTGGATTTTATTCATATTGCTCCATTTCTTTTCAATTTCTCTTTTGTTGTTACTAACATGTATCTTTGCAGGTGTTGCAAGTAATAATCAAGGAGTAAATATCAAAGTTAACAATGGATATCATAAGCCATTATGACATGGCATTTGAGCCTAGAGAAAGAGAACAAACATGCATTATCCATCATCCTTTTTTTGCAAATAGAACCAACATTGACCATCAATCATGCTTAAACCTGTAAGTAGTGTTGAACAACAATAAAACATCAAATAAGAACTAGATCTGATCCTCCAACCTACAATGGGGTCCCACCTACTAGTATTATATATGTCATTAGCTTATAATTAATGGCTTTAGTAATACTTTGCGGGTGAAATCCTCATTGCGATTTTAATCGTCAACAAACTGGTGACTCCACATGGAAATTTGTTTTCAACAGATTTAGAACTTAGAACTCATGGTTTCGCAGACCAAGAACAATAGATCAAGAAGATATAACCAGAATGATCATGCAACATGGGGAAGTGAATGGATTTAATGGAAAAATGACCGGGAATTTGGGAATAACTCATGAAAAATGTTAAGTATGAGGGGATTTATCCCTATATGCATGATCATTCAACAAGATTTTACTCTTTATTTCAAGGAGAGAAACTAATGGAATTGCTCTTTATTTCTCAAATGGATGAAGAAATGGAAAGTAGAAGCGAGAGATAACCAATCTCTTTATAAGACAACAATGAAAGTAGATAACAATTTCAAGTGTGTTTTCAGGGGAAAAATCGTAACAGTTGTGTAAGCTTGATTGTTATTGACCAACAATTTTTTGCAGGAGTGACACTATGGCAGAACTGATCCAATATCTTATTATTGACCAAAATCAACTAAAATATAGTAAGCAATAAATTCATGACAAAAATAAAATTGCAAAAATTAAAACAACATAAATAAAATGACAGAAATGTAAAATAAATAGAAAATGTTTAAAACAAAAAGCAGAAACCCACAACTGTAAGAAGAAAAGAAAAATAACAGAAAATTGAAAGCATAGCTAGACTACTAAAATACATAAAATCCAAACAATGTTAGATCTTTTCAAGTTGGTTCCACATAATGATTCAAGTGGGAACCAATAGTGCTGTAGGAAAAAAATCGCTCCTATAAATCTTTTAGAATTTAAAAGTTAGTACCTAAGACAAAAGCGATATTGAAAGGACCCAGCCATAGTTTTTGAAATTTTGAATGTCTTCCCCTATTAGCGTCAGCTGAATCTCACAACAATACCTTTTCATTGACCTTAAATTTGTCAGTCTTGACACTCTTGTTGAAATACTTATTAACAGTTTGTTGTCTCCTTTTTATGTTATCCAAAGAAAATATCTTTTGCTCTTCCAAAGTTAGGAGTGCGTTTATCCTTTGTGAAACATCGAAATAATTTAATTATTCGATCTGTAGCATCAACCTTAAGGAAGAAATTTCCATCTCAGTTGGCAGGAGGGCTTCTTGACCATAAAAAATCTGTAAAGGAGTGCAACCAGTGCTCACCTTTGCAGTAGCTCGATCTGCCCAGAGGTCATAAGTTAGGAGAGTGTGCCATTGACGAGGCTTATCTTCGATGATCCTTTTGATGATTCTTACCAGATTCTTGTTGGTGGACTCAGCCTGCCCATTTCCTTGGGGATAATAAGATGATGAGGTGAAATTTTTAACCCCCAACTTGGATAAAAATTGGATCAGCTTAGCAGAAATGAAAGCGGGACCATTGTCTATAATAATTTCCAATGGAAGACCAAATCTGGAAAAAACGTTATTTTCAAGGAAAGAAATAACCTGATCATCTGTTGTGTGCTTAAGTGGGACATCTTCAGTCCATTTTGTAAAATAGTTTGTGGTTGTCAAAATAAAAACTTGTCCAGCTAAAGAAGGAGGATTAATAGGACCAATAAAATCCAATCCCCACTTTGAAAAGGGAAATTCTGGTAGGAAAGGTTGTAATGGCATGGCTGAAAGGTGTTCTTTCCCACCAAATTTTTGGTACTTGTCACAAAATCTCGAAAAAACATAAGAGTCATGAAATATTGAAGGCCAATAGTATCCTTTTCTAATAATCTTGAAAGCAATGGTTTTAGAAGAAAAATGACCTCCTACATGAATGACATAATTTGAAGAGCCATGCGTTTCTTGCAACAGTTTCTGCGTGTCTTCATTGTTTACAAAATGAAGCAACACACCATCAACAAACCTTCGAAACAACACGTCTCCTATAATGACGTATCTTGCGGATTCAAGACAGAGCCTTCTCCTCTGATGAGTGTCTAAGTTGTTTGGACATCTTTGGTTCTATAAGTAGTAAATTAAAATTTTATACCAGGGATGTTCAGACATAGGGATGATTTGGTTGTCAATGTAAAATAGAGCTAATAGGGAACTATCTTCTTCATCAATTTCTTCACTATTCTCAACATGCTGAGCTAAGTGAAGGGCTAAGTCACATCCCTTGATAGTGGTAGAATTCATGATATTCAAATCATGCTCCTGGATCTTGGCAAGCTAATGTGCAAGCTTTCCTGAAAGATAAGTCTGTGAGAGAAAAAACTTGACAGGAGGTAAAGGGATTTTTACCAACGTATGCTTACTTAAGATGAAGTGGCGAAACTCTTCAACAACTTTAACAAGAGCAAAAGCATGTTTCTCAATAAGAGAATATTTAAATTCATCATCAGACAAAATTTGACTCATGTAAGCCACTGGTTTTCCATTACCTTGGTCATCATTTTGCATGAGGACAACAGAAACTGCCTCCTCGGTGGCATTAGCATATATCGTGAATTCCTTCTCAAAATCTAGCTTCGCCAAAACCAGTGCGGAACTGATTGCTTTCTTAATCCTTTCAAAATCATTTTCGACATCACCTGTCCAAGAAAAAGAACGATCATGCTTAAGAAGATTATGAATTGGTTTGACCATCACAACAAAATCTGGAACAAACCTACAGACAAAGTTAATAACCCCCATAAAATCTTGAACCTCCTTCTTGGAAGTGGGAGCAAGCATATTAAGGATAGCAACAATCCTTTCAGGATCAATTCTTATTCCTAAATCGAAGACAATGTGTCCAAGGATATTTCCATCGGTAACGCCGAAAATGGACTTGGAAGGATTTAGAGAAATGACAATTTTCCTACATCGCATGAGAACTTTTCTCAGATGATCAAAATGATCTGATCGGATTTTAGAGTACACCGTTAAGTCATCAAGGTAGATCTGAATGATCTTACCGATCAAATCGTCAAAATATATTTGCATAGCTCTTTGAAAGGTGGCACCTACATTAGATATGCCAAAAGGCATACGTTCATAAGAAAAGGTACCCCGACGAGTAATAAAGGTGGTTTTGTATTTATTTGCCATTTTTGATTTGATTGTAACCGGAAAAACTATCAAGTAAGGACATCATTTGTGACCCTGCAACTTGTTGCAAAATTATTTCCATGTTAGGGAGAGGGAAGTGATCTTGTATGCTAGCTTGATTTAATGCACGAAAATCAATGCATAATTTTATTTGACCAGTTGTTTTCTGAACATGAATCAAATATGAAACCCATTAATAATACTTGACCGGAAAGATGATTCCATCTTTCAAGAGATTTTCCAATTCCTTTCGAATAGTTTCTTCTAGCACAGGGTTGATAGGTATTTTTTTTTTGCCTAACTGGTTTTATGCCTTCCTTAATGGGGATGGCATGTTGTATAAGACCAAGATCAAAACCATGAAAATCCTCATAAGACCAAGAAAAAACATCTTGAAATTCACCAAGTAGCTTGGAAAATTTAATTTTTTCTTCATCTGAACATTAGACACCTATTTTAACATTCTTTGGAGCCTCGGGTGTCCCAATGTTCAAGGATATGGTTTCACCCACCTTCCTTTTCGAGTCCTCTTCTTTCTGTTTCTCCTTGTTTCCTACATCACTTGATGAAAATGAGCTCTCTAGAGGAGTCAAGCCTTTAGGAATCTTTTTATATTCTATGGATATAATTTCCTTAGGCTTAAAAGGTTCATTTTGAATGAAAGCACAAATGCTCTCATCGTTAGGGAAGACCTGCCAAGATTATATATTTTCGGGGATATGTGGACGATATAGAGATTGAAAGGTACAATCAGGTCTATGTGGAAGAAGTTGTCAATTATGAGAGGTTGGAAAAAAAGATAAACGATCGGCCATTGAGTTTAACTCCCTCTAACATGAGTGATGTTGAAAGATAAAAGGTTCGAAATAAGAGCCCAAATAGTTTGGGTGTATCGTTTCATCAACTTGTTGCTAGAAGAGTAAATTTTACGTACAAGATTCATGACAAGCTCGGAATCCCCAAAAACTGAAAGGTGACCACAACCAAGATTATAGGTGTTCTCAATGCCTAATAACAAAGCTTCGAATTCGGTGACATTTTTTATGCAAGAAAACTCCAACCTACAAGAAATTTATGGATTTTCCTTACAGGAGAAATCAAGATAATGTTAGCTATGTTACCTTCATTAGAGCATGAACCATCAAAGTGCATGTGCCACATACCATCATCTAAATCAATTTGTTCCAAGGGAATGTTATCTTCCTCAGCAAAGATGGAATACACTCCTAGGTCCTCTTCGATATAGTTTACATTAAGCTGTGGAACACTCTCTATGTAAGGTGATATCCTTCCCTCTCTAAGGACTATAATGTTTTTACCATTCCGAGGAATGGATAAATGTGTTTCGTCGAGTGAGAGGTATCCACCCGTTAAGGATTTCCAATATTTTCCCAAGATAATTGAGTAATTTCTTACAAGCATGTCGATTACCTGAATACTAAGGGTTGTCCTTATTTTAGGGTGTGCGCATAAAACGAAGGTTACATCCTTAATCTAACCTATGGTCATTTGATGTAGGATATTATAGGAGAGCATGATTTTGGCATTTTCATTTGTACAGAACAAGCCTAGCTCTTCCATAATAATCTTCGACATCACACTTGGGCCCGAACCGCCATCAATGAGGCAACAATGGGCGATCTTATCCATAATATTTACAAAAATATAAAAGGGGGATTTTTTTACAGGGTATCTAAAGTTATGTACACCTACTTTATTTACAGACGAATCCTCTTTGTTTACCTCTTCAGAGAGGTTGGCTACAACAAAATATTTTCCTTCCATGAATTGTTTCAGATGCCTCTGTTGCTCAGGGATGATAACTATGTCCATAAGGGTTGCATCTGCTTTGATGTTGGCCAACTGATTCAAGATATTGTACTTGGAAGAGGGGAGAGGAGAGGTTATTCCTTGATTGTCAGGAACCTTAGGAACCTGAACAGTAGCAGTGGGTGAGGATGAGCTTGGGCTAGAAGAATTGTGGGGAGGATCAAATTTTCCCTTGGGAGCATAGGCTTTGTTCCTAGTATTGATGATCATGACATCTTCTGGCTCTGCGAAATCTAGAACAATGATAGTAGTTTCTGGTCTTTTACCAAATATTTAATCTTTGACACTCTTCCTTAGTTCACATGTGGCTTCCTTGTGGTGTTCCTGCAGAAGTTACACCAAATTCGAGGCAAGATAGCTTTAGGCTGAAAATGATTTTCAATTGGATTTCTAAAGGCAGGTGCAAAAGAGGATGAAGCTCCAGGGGTGAGAGGGGAGATAGTTCCTTTTCGCTCGAATTCTATCATACGATTTTTCATATCTTGTACTAGTTGTAAAAGGGAGGACATGTATGTTTGTTTAACTGATTCTCCCTGGGGAAGACCTGTTCTTTAAAGTTGTTCTTCATACTTTGAACAAGTATGCAGAGCAGAACCGATATTATCAATGGATTTTTCCTCAATCCTATGATGGTAGGGGGAAGGTAATGTATTCTAGTAATGCATGAAAGAAGCTTGGTTCTGAGGTCGAATGAGTTCAAGGATTTGGTTTTATAACTTAGTAAAATGCAAGTTGAAAGACTTGATGGTATCACCATCCTTATAGGCGACGTTATTATATTCCCGTAACTTCTCGACTGGGATTTTAGATTTCCCATAAGTATATCTAAACCAATATATTAACTCTTCCCAAGTAGACAGAATCTTAGGAGGAAGGTCAAAGAAATCGGCCACAACCTTTCCTTCCAAGGAATTGACGAATAAGTGCATGCAAGTATCATTGTCATTGGCTACTATGTTATGACAAGCATTAGAAAATGCCACCAGGTGTTCATTTGTAGTTATGGTGTTATTTCCTGAAAACCTAGGAAGATTTTCTTTGAATTTAGGAAGTGGACAAGTAGCAGGTGCTAGGTTAAGAGGAGATGACACATGCCACAATGTGGTTGTGGCGTCTTCTTGAAACTGAAAAAGTCCATACTTTTTAATGACTTTGGTGGGATTTGTGGTAGATTGGACAGGGATATGGTGGCTATATAAGCTACCAATCACTGATGAAGATGAATATTGAGAAGAGGAAGCACTTACAGTGCCACTAGAGCCACCACTAGATTCCATCTTATGGATTATAGATGAGGGAAAGAAAGACGAACTGGATGAATCAGACAAAGTTCTCCTTAGATCACTTTGTTGGACAGATAACACAACGTTCCTTCTTCCTATTTTAGCAATAGGATTAATTTCAGGTGATAATCCTCTTCTTCTTCTAGAAGCATGAGAGTCTAAGGACATGAAAGAAATGCCAAAAAGAAGAAACAAGAAGGTTACTGTTGATTTCTAGGATGTCTACATCTAGCTTCCAATCGTTCTTGAGCACTAATATCTCGTTCATTGTTGCCCATGAATGATTAAGCTCAGCACGAGTATTGGCAATGTCTAAAATGGTGTTAAATAGATTCAAAGCAATGATGGTATGATCTTGAAGACTGGGCTCAATATTGGGTTGTCTTGTAACAGGTACAATCATTAAGAAATAAATCAGTCATAGAATCAATATTAGAAAAAATAGATGTTTAGATGAAAATCGAGTATAAAAATTAACCAGAGAGATATTGAATATCTCCCCAGTATGGTCGCCAAATAAATGTTGAGGAAAAGATATGAAATTATCTTACTCAAGCATTTTCATATTCTGATTGGCTATAGAAAAATAGACGATAATGCCACCCTATGTTTATAGCCATCAAAAATAAAATCCTAACTCACAAGTATTGATTACAAGTGCATAGGCTAGACTTTTCACAAATAACAACTTCCATTTTAATATGATTTTTTGAATATAACAGTTGCTGAAATAAATGTAGAGACAGAAGTAAAGACACCAAGATGATAATAAAGACATATGAGACATAAATAAATGCTTATTTCATTCCAATTCACCAAAGAGTCATTCTCTTTACAAAATTTTGTGCAGAAATTTCGGACCAGAGTCAAACTTAGACATCCCCGATGGAACATACAAAAGGACCTCCAACATAAAATAAAAAAAACTCAACTCTAAAAGCTAGACCAACTTGCCACATATTTCTGCCCACTCGACTCTGCACAATAGCCTTTGTCAGTCATGAAAACTAATTCACAAACAGACAAGTCTACACAGACTATCAAAGATAGATCAACACCTTTGAAAAACAAGTGTCTGAATGATGTAATTCAACCCTGAATCTTGTTGTCTACAATAAGACCCTGCTATCATAAAAAATAAGTAGGCTTGTGATAAATTAAGGAATGAATGAAAACTGAACTATCTCAACATGAACTCAAATAGAAAACCTTAGTATGTTTCTCCTTCTCTCCTCCTTTGTTCCTCCCTTTCCTTTTGTCTTTAAGAAAATTAGAATTGGTTGAAGTAGTTGAACTACCTCCTTAGTTAAGTTAGCTAAAAACTCAACCAACCTTTAGTTAAGGGGGAAAGCAATAAATCACAATAAGGGTTTTAAATAAATAATAACTAGTAGGTGGGACCCCTTGTGACTCCCTTTAGTTGTTAACAATCACAACATAACTATTTAATTAAAAAAAACACCCCTCCTCGTGACTCCCATCATCACATTCATATTTGACAATTATCACATTGATATTTGAAAACATTTTCCAAAATATATTACCAATATATCCCAAAAAACCTTCTGTCCAAAAATCTGAAGTCAACTGTTCTCAACAATAGACAAATAAATAAAACTTAAAATCCATATTTTCCAGTCTGTGAGGCAATATTTCCTTTGTCATTGCTATACCTTTTAAACTCTCTGAATTTGCCTTAGGCTGTGTGGAGCCTTTAGGCCTAATCTGACTAATCACATGAGAGCAATCGCCCCTCCATTGTATGTGGGAGGACACCGATTTATCAAAATCATTTGAAGGTGAGAAAGGGGTAGTAGTGGCTTTCCCTTTGTCAGGGGAATAGTGGGCCTCGGTTTTCAGTATTTTATTTGAATAGCTCATTCATGTATGCATAATTGATTGGAAAATAGTTCCTTTAAAAACCATACATGACAACTCTTTCAAAATACGAAATAGACTTTGGCTTAGCAACATATTAGACTCATGCAATCCAATCCATACAAATTGTTTAACTATTATCAATGAGAAGGGGGTGAACAAAAGGTCATGTGATATGCGTGGGGTTTGTATTGAATGAAAAAGTGTTAAAATGAGGGGGAAAAGAATCATGGTTATTGCTCACAGACAACACATAATCAACTGGAATGTAAACTAAGGGACATATCACTGTGATCCAACCTAGAACTGCGATTTCAAACTGTTTCAATACATAATTCTCTTAACTGTAATTAATTTTAAGAATAAGGAGTGAAAAGTGAATGTGGGAAGGCGAAGGGATTGTAATTAACGAAAAGTGAAATAATGGTAGGGAAAAAGAACAGATATTGTTCATAAAATTAATTAAGAAATCCATAAAACATTCTATATCAAACGTAAAATATCCAACATCAATCAAATAGTCATTGTGATAAATTAAACAACTACTGTGTATAATTCAATCAATTCTGTGAATTAACTTGCTCATTGTTCTCAATTAAATCTTTAACACAGTGTCATCAAAACAAGACAATATGCTTTCCAAATCACCTAGACAAGAGTTCTATTTCTTTCCATCTGTCCCATTTAATGTTTCAAACAATTTCCAAATGAACACATAGTCCATTGTTTCCACTCAGTTTTGCATCAAAATATCAACCATTGTCCATGAGTTATTTCCTCAATCAAACACAGACACAAAAGCATGCCCGATCTCGTCCCTTAATTCCATTTAGCAATCAAACTGTAATGAGACCATACTGCCATAGAACCCGTGCCTATCTCTGCTATGATGCATGACGTTCATCAAACACATACAGTGGATAGTTAAACACAATTATCAATATAATAATCCAGACTTTACATTTAAACACACAGTCACAATAACCACCCTTCCAATTCATACGATGTTGTAGGATGCATAGGCCATTCAACAAAGCACAAGAGAATTTTTGTGACTATACATGTTTAATTACTCTGAATCCAAACATCAAACGATGTTGAGATATCAATCCAATACAAGGAGGAAACAACAATATTTCTCAAATTAATCAAATTGCAACAAAACCATACTGTGTAAAAACCCGTTCCCATCTCTGATGGTGCAATCAAGCAACTTCCATAACATATACAGTGGATAGCCATTCCATGATTACCATGATTGCAATACACCAATCCGACAATTTAAAACACACTGTCACAACAATTATTAAATCAACCTATCATGATGTAGGAACTCCACACATACCCATGCATCACGCATGAAACATTGATGTGATTTAATCAATTAAAACTAGTGCTTGGTCAACAATTCAATAATCACAATGTAAGATATGGAGATTGTGCATTTAATCCAAGTCTCCAATTAACCAAATTACCATGTTGAGTTTATCAATTTGATCATCATAATAACCAATGCAGTGACTAAATACCAAAACCAACACCATTGTCAACATAATCAATAGAGACGGGCCAGAAATCAAACACTCTCGACAATACACTAACAACTCATAACAACCAATAGTATACCTGACATGCCATCACAATTCCCTCTATTAAAGCTCGGCTTGAGAAATAAAGGGTTTTCTCTATGGACCAACATGGGGAGACTGGAGTCGACTCCCATCATCAGGTGAGAACCTCTGAGACCAATGGTGCATACACAGGTTATACCACCACTAACTTCACCGATAGGGCGACAACTCCTGTGATAGGAGAGACTATGAACAAAGGAGAAAGGATTCATTTTGGTCCTATATCAACACTTAGACATGCAGGGTATAACCCTCGTGGCTCTCCCTAATCAATCAACTAACAAAACTGAGATAAAGCAGAGCTGAGAAAAAGAAATATAACCCACTGCGCAACCATCAGTAGCATGAACAAATCCATACCCAAATGAAACAATGCGCAGTGACACAAGTGTTTCAAACCCAATAAACCCCGTAACAACAAATGACTTGGTATAGTGATAAGAAATGTGGAGACGGAAGCCAATATGGGCCGAATAAAAAACCCTTCAACCAAGACCAACAAGGATGAAATATGACTTCCATGGCTTCTAACACCCAAAATTATCAATAAAACTGAGACTTCAAACATTACCACAATGAAACCCACACCAACCATTCATTCCAGAAAAATATCACAAATTTACACAATTGCGAGACTTAAGGAAAGCACAAACCTATACATCTTGAGCCAATATCTATTTCATAACTAGAGTAGATTTATGGATGGAAAAAATACATACTTGTAACCAAGAGCACCTTAAAAGCACGAGATTGGTCGAGCAATTCTTCCTCTACTTGAAAGTCGGGGCTTAATCACAACGAGCACAATTGACAATAGCCAACCAGGGTGACAACCAGTGGGAGGGGTATGGAGTGACGTGTAGTAAATGCACTTCACCTCCAACCTCCAATCATTCAATTCCTTAGTACATGCCAACCCACTATTCATTCAATTAAACCATGCCTCAAAACCAACATCCAAAATACGCCACCTTATGTTACATTAACATTTTCCAACCACACTATAATGCGCATCACATGTCTTTCCATATAAGCCATTCAATCATATGGCCACTAACCCTGTTAGATAGGACTAGAAACAATCAATTTAACTTCAAATTCATAGTGTAGAATCATATAGCGTAATAGCGTAGTTCCTTTCTTTTGGATTTTATTCATATTGCTCCATTTCTTTTCAATTTCTCTTTTGTTGTTACTAACAAGTATCTTTACAGGTGTTGCAAGTAATAATCAAGGAGTAAATATCAAAGGTAACAATGGATATCATAATCCATTATGACATGGCATTCGAGCCTAGATCAAGAGAACACACATGCATTATCCATCATCCTTTTGTTGCGATTATAACCAACAATGACCATCAATCATGCTTAAACCTGTAAGCAGTGTTGAACATCAATAAAACATCAAATAAGAAATAGATATGATCCTCCAACCTACAAGGGGGTCTCACCTACTAGTATTATATATGTCATTAGCTTATAATTAATGGCTTTAACAATACTTTGCGGGCGAAATCCTCGTTGAGATTTTAATCATCAACATTCATCTCATTAGTTATCCCTAGAAATTGGGGACAACAAGCATCAACCAATCTGCATGCTTTATGATTTTCGTTGTACCTTGTAATAATTAGTATCTTGATCTTAGGGTCTAACTTGGTTCTCTTCTCATTTGGAATCCAAGCATAAGTAGTAGAACCAAAGACCTTAAGATGACTAAATTTGGGCTTCATCCCAGACCATGCTTCCTCTGGGGTTTTCTGCTTCACCACCATCATTTGAGATCTATTCAACATGTATGTTGTTGTAAATACTACTTTGGCCCAAAACCTATTGGGAACACACATGTTCTCCATCATACACTAGACCATATTTGTGATAGTATGGTTTCGTCTCTCAACCACTCCATTATGTTGAGTGTAGGGTGCAGTAAATTGTCTTTTGATCCCATCTTTAGTGAAAAAGTTATTGAATTCTTTGGAACAAAATTTACTACCACTGTCGAACCTAAGAGTTGTTATGTGACACCCTAACTTTTTTTCTAATAATGCTTTAAATTTTTGAAATTCATTAAACACTTCATATTTCAATTTCAAAAGGTACAACCACATTTTCCCATTATAATCATCAACAAGAAAAAGGGTATATCTTGCATTGGTGATTCATGTTGTGTTCATTGGTCCACACATATCTGTGTGAACTAGTTGAAGGAATATTTGTGCTCTCCAAGATTTTCCTTCATCAAATGGTTCTCGATGTTGCTTCCCTGCCTAAGAATCTTTGCATACACCCTAAATATGTTGTTGGATATCAAGAAGTCCATCTACCAAATTATCTCAAGATAAATGAGAGAGATAGATCAAGTTAAGATGCCCATATCGCTGATGCCAAAGTGTATTGATGTTCGATGCACTTTTGGTTTCTAATTAATGTTCCCTAACTTGTTCAATTTCAACCAATCTGAACAACCCATGATCCTTCATACCAAGAGAAATATTCTTCTTGGTCTCCTTGTCAACTATGTATCATTTGTGATTGCTAAAGTTGGCTTCTAGATAGGGACAATATCTCATACTCTAAGTAATCGATATTAGATTAAGATCCATGCTTGGAACATAATACACATTAAGGAAAATCAATGTTTATCTTCCAAAGTAAATCTGCATATTCCCTTTTCCAACTACTATGCACTCTTCCCCACCACCTAATATCATTGAATCCTTGGAGGAACAAGTAATATAGTTCGTGAACCAATATCGCTTGTTGGTGAAGTGTAATATTGCATATGAATCATTGTACCAAGAGGATGACATGAGCTAATCTACTAGTTGCTTGACCATGACTACATAGAAATATGATTCCTTTTCCTTTGTATACTCTATATATGATCCTTCTATTGAGGTTCTCCCTAGTTGTTTTTTTTATTATCCAACCTATTTCTACAATGTTTATTCATATGGACCACCTTTCCACTGTTAGGATATTTAGACACTTAGGAACTAGTTAAGATAAACTTGGTCTAATGTGTCACTAGGTTAAAGTGTGTTTCTTTAGTATGCATTAGTATGAACTTGTAATTCGAATGTCAAGACATGTTCCCGACATAGAGTGATTTAAAGATTCATATTCTCCTCGATCTTAATAGATACATGTATCAAAGGATTAGCACCCAATTGGTCCATGATCCATATTTAAAGAGAATATAGGTTCATTTGTCGATGATTGATTTTGAGAAACTCTTTGTAATATATTTTCTTTTGCATTAATAAATTTCTCCAAGTGGCCATGTTGGTTGGGGTCATGGATGTTTCCACATAGAGGTTTTACCACATAAAAACATCAGTATGTTGATCTTTGATCTGGTTGTGTGAGTGGTTACTGAAGGTGTTCATCATCTATTGGAATATATGTCTTATCGAACATGGTATCTGAGTAGATTCAAAGACCTGCTCCCATTGTAAATCGAGATCTTGAAGTCATGTTGCTGCATCTCTAGTTTTTTTCCATTTCCATATATTTTTGGCCCTAGAGGACTCTTCCATTGCATCTGGAGTGCTCATTTTAGTTTGGAATGATTTTTGTCTCACTAAAAAATGTTTATGTTTTCCAAAGATACGACCATTTCAATCAGATCCAGAGGTATAAATCCTGAATACGCTCTTTTTCATTTTTTACAGAGATAATTTTTCGGTTTTCTATTTTTATTTCCAGGTTGCTACTCTTTTCGATCTGTGTATGCTCTTTTCCCTATGCTCTGTGTGATCTTAGAAAATCAGAAATAGAGTGGAAAGAGTTTTTTTGTCTTTGTATGCTATTTGTCGTGCGCTCTGTGCAATCTTGATAAATAAAAAATAGAGGGAAAATTGCAGTTTCCGAGTAAGCTATCTGAGATCTAAACCTTGTTGTTGTCGAGAAGTGATTTTTTTTGTGTGTGAATGCATGAAAACAAGTTTCTCTTGAGCACACACTCCAAGGTCGTCTTCCAAAACAAAAACAATAAACAACACCCCCAATCCTCCTTCTTCAAACTATAATGTGCTTTGCACTAGCTCACTTGGTTGAAAATTAGTTTACTTAGTAATAGGTCTTGAGTTCAAGAATCTTTTTTTTTCACTTTTTTTTTTTTAAGTTCATGCATTCATTGTAAAGTGCATTTCACTTATTTATAAAAGTGAATCACTATTAAATAACTTTAATATTTTAATTTAAGTTATTTTTTCATGCAACTTTCATTTAAAACGTAACTTCATTGTAAAAGTGATTCTCACGTATTCTATAAAAGTGAGTAACTTTATAATTAAATTATTTGAAAGTGAGCTTATATATAGATATAGATATAGATATAGATATAGATATAGATATAGATATATATATAGATATATATATATATATATATATATATATATATATATATATATATATATATATATCTATATCTATATCTATATCTATATCTATATATATAAGGAGGAGCATCACCATGTGGACCAACTTCTACTTTCCATGTGGCTCTTTGGTTACCATTTGTGCCCTTTTTTTGAAAATGACATAACTTTCATGTCCGAAGTTCGTTTTCAATGTTGTTTTTTGTAAAGCCTATTTTTTTTAGAGCTTTCCATCTAGACTATCAGTTTTATCTTTTAAATCCATATTCTCTACATATTTAATATGGATTCTCCTAGTGATCTTTTGCTTACCAGTACAAACTACTTCTCATGGAAATCCCATATGGAGGATGTATTAAGAACTAAAGTATTGTACTAGATTACCTTGGGAAAAGAACAAGCTCGTACTGATGCCAAAAAGAAATCCAAATGGGATAATAAGAATGACGAAGCATAGGGACTAATCAGAATGCCCATCTCTCATGATTTAAGGTTTCACCTTCAAGGAATTTATGACCTAGATAAATCTTGGGAAAATATTGAAGCTGCATTTGGTAAACACAACATTATTTGAGCCCACCAGATATAAATCAATCAATGAATTTAAGCCCCAATGATTTTCCTTGCATTGAAGATTATTTATCTAAGTTCAAAACACGTAGAATTTTATGCATAGACTGCAAAATAGATCTGAAGGAAGGTCGATGCATCTATATTATTATTTCTAATCTTGGTAGTGCATATTATGTCTTTGTATCTATATTTTACGCCACCATAATTGCTCTAGAGAATTCCTATAAATATATCACTCTTGAGTCTTTTTGTGATTCTTTTATTAGAGATAAAGATAAACTTATGCAACTTGGAGTGATTAGAATTGCAAGTACCTCCAACAAAGACTTAGTGGCCTAGCAGAAAGATAAATCCAAGAATCCTAAGAAGCAACATCCTCACCACAACAAAAAACAAAACAAAGGGCTAAACCCTCTCAACCAGATTCTACTCCTAATAGTGACAAAGGAGCAAAATACAAAAGTAAGAAGACTGATAGACATTACAAATTTTGTGGGAAATATGGTCATGTGGAGTCTAAAGTTTAAAAAAAGATGGAATCCTTAGAAGGAATGATGAAGAATCACAACATCAGTATTGATTCTTCTTCTTCTTTTGTACATGCACTTTTTTCTTCTAGTTTTTCCTTCAATGCAACTTCTACTTCTTCTTATGATAAGTGGCTTACTAATTTTGGAGCATCTTATCATATGGCTAAGGATAAAGCCATATTTTCTTCTCTTATTGAATGTAACACCAAGAAAATATTTGTTGGTGATGATAGATCTCTTAGTGTTGTAGGGTCTAGAATAGTTCAGGTAGATAATGTTCATTTCAATAGTGTATTATGTGTTCCAAGTCTTTCCTACAACCTTTTATCAGTGTATCAAATCACTCATTCAGGTGAAGGTAAAACTGTAGATTTTTCACCTCACGAAGTTGTAATCAAGGATTTAAAATATCCTAAACATGTCCTTGCAACTGGAATTGTTGATGATATTAGTAGGTTGTACAAGTTTGACAACTTCGGGTCATCATCTTTTCCATCATTTGTTTTGCTCATAGTGATGACTTGAGAAAACTTTGGGATGAGAGATTTGGTCATCTAAACTATCACTCATTACAACAACTATCTAATCAAAACATGGTGACTAGTGTTCCTCTTGTTTCTTGCAAACATGGTGTTTGTGTCAGTTGTGTTCTTGGTAAATATCATCAGGATAATTTTGACAAATGTGCCTCTTCTCATGCCTTGGCCCCTTTGCAGCTTGGTCATCGTGATTTTTGTGGTCCTCTTTCTTCTCCTTATTTCTCTGGGTATAAGTATTTATTAACTTTCATTTATGACTTCTCTAGATGCACTTGGGTTTACTCACTAGTACATATTGTAAAAATTTCGATGTTCTATTTGCGACGTTATAGACAAAATTGGCCATACTGTTGAAAAATAGAAGAAATTTTAAATTGTTTTTCCATATTTCCTGATAACATCGTAAGTGCGATGTCATACAAACATATGTCACTCTTGTGATTGATATGTCTCTATTGGGATGCCATTGAACTATCGCCTCTCTTTCCACGTTTGTAAAATAATCGTCGCAGTTGCGACGTTATGGAAACTAGTTTTTCCCCCTCCAACAGTCACCTAGTATTTGACCAAGTCAACTTTGATTTGGTCAATTATCGTCGGAATTGCGACGTTATAAAATCTATGAATATGTTGCGAAAAGTTTTCTATAATAACGACACTTCAAAAAGGGTTTGCGGGTCTTCTTAGCGAACAAAAAACAAGTATTTTTTTTTTAGTATATGTCTGTGTGGAAGAATGTCAGAAAACATTAGAGTTGGGAAAATAATTAAAGAGGGTGAAAAGGGTGAAGGTAAATGTTATTTCCCTTGCAAAAATTTTTGTACTAGACATCCCAAAAGAGTTTTAATAGAAACAACTAAAAAACATTGTAGAAAATATGGGCACATGGATGGGGGATCAAATGAATATCGTCCCATGGAAGAAATTTTTGATGGGTGTATTTGAAGTTCTCACATGGGGCATCTACTCTTTTAGCTTTATCACAATAGACCTACATGTCACTCTACCCATTTGTCAAACTCTTTAGTTGACAAGTATGTTGTTATTTTTTACTTTTCAAATAATCCAAAAAACAAAAGAACAAAGAGGGTGATCCAAAAAACAAAGTAGTGGTGTTCTAAAATCTATATAACTCATACACTGTCCTAGGTAAACTATCACCAAGAACGACCATTTATATATCAATATCCTAAAGATGAGGTTGAACAATCACTTGTCATTATTGAATAATTGGTATAACACAACAATGTCGAAAAATATGCACAACTCTTAATGCAGGCAACTTAGAAAAATTTGTCGTACTCATGATGGTAAAAAATCATGAAATCCTTCCAATGGAACCAATTTTGAATTATTGGACTCTAAAAATTATTGACCTCACAACTATGCATATTTGATAGATAGATTTGGCAAGCAAGGCTTAAATATTGGTTATCTGACCATTAAAAAAAGAGAGATTATGTGTATATGTTAAAAACCTATACACATTTCAAGATAAAATGGATACACTTGGACCAAAGATGGGCATTTTGCTTAATTTGAGGCTTAAAAAAATGGTCCATGTGACATTACTAAAAAATTCTCTAATCGTCCACACTACAAGCTAATGTAGTCCCTTCAGTCATTATATCAACCCAATTAATGTTTCTAATGTCCTTCATCCTCCAATAGATCTTCCAACTAACTTTGTAATCAATTTTTATTTAGGAGAAGGCCAAAATAAAGAGTTTTGCAAGAGGTTATTTAGGGGTTTCTAAGCACGAGCAAAGGGAAGCTTTGGAGAAGTATTTTTGCTACAAAACAAGAAGTAACATCCTTGCAAGATATTCATATTGAGAGAGGTMAAATCCTAGTGATTTMAATATGGTATCTTCCTTTGGATMTTTGCTAGYAKYCRTTKCCACATTTGAATAAAAGGTATWAAATCTAATTATAATTTTCAAGAACTTATAGTTTGTCTTATCTATAGATTCTCCCAATTATAATTTACAAACGTTTAGTTTTTCTATGTGTAAATTTTTAAGCCCATACAAACCACAATCACACTTCAAAACCTATTATTGTTGAGCATTCCAACAACAGTACCAAGCACCTCATATGTTTTGACCAAACTAAAATATTAGCCGAAATTGAACACTATTTGACTAGGATCATTAGAGAAGCTATTGAAATTGAGAAGTTATTTTCTTTTTACATTTTTACTCCCTATTTAACCTTCCTCACCCTCTTTCCTTCATTCAAATTTATTCATTTGTACCCTCTTTTTTTCGTTCTCCTATTGATTCCTCTATGGTTTGTTGGTTGCTTTCCTCACTTGATGTCATTTCCTTGTTTAGTTTCTTCCCCTTATCCGTTTTCCTTTACTTATATTTGTAGACAAAATTATACATTTTTTGATAGTTAACTTTATTTATTTTTACTTTAATTATTCTGCATTGATCCCTTTGAATTAAAATTATTATTAACCATTTCTAACCTTAATTTTAGTATCATTATTATTGTCTTACTATTATTTTTAGCTCTTAAGATTGTACCTAGCAAGTGTAGAGGTATGCAACATGTAGGAGTCCAATGTCTTGCTAGAACATAATCAAAATCAATCGAAATCAAAACATTGTTAATTATTCCTATTGCATTTTAAAACTAATGGCCAAATACAAACTTGATTTGCATTCCTTCAACAAAAATTCATTCATTGCTTTCATAAACTTCAAAAAGTTTAATCTCGATAAACAAGGTATGCTGAGTGGTTTCTTGAGCATATTCCATTATCTAACTTAAATATTGTCAAGAATACATCTTTTGATACATCCGTAATTATGTATCTTCAACTGTTATAAGAATTATTAGATTAAAATAGCAAAGCTTTAGTGATAATTTAATAAGATGTCATGGAAAAAAAAGATGTCACCTACTAAAATTGAAAGGACCCCTATTGTCTTAGGAATGATTTAAAGAAAACTTGTTAATACATTGTAAAATGGTCCTTGTCAATAATCCCCATGACCACACTTTTTGTAAAACTCCTACTTGGTGTACAAAACCTCCTAATGACGCCCGTATTTGAAGCACAAACCAACTATCCCCTCTAAATGGTTTGTGTTGCGATTCAAGGACTCATTCATGGATCATGAGCCTTAAAATATTCATTTAGGTACTAATACCCTTTATTTTCTCCCATGACCATGGTTAAGATCTTGAGACCCATCCCTTATACCTAAAACTTTCTAAGGATGCTAATATATCATTCACAGGATAAAGATTCTATCTAGAGGGTTTATGTGATGGTTTGAGGTGTAATTAATGAATTATGATCCTAGAAGATTAGCTTAGGTACTATGACCCTTATTTACCTATGTCAATGATGATCAAGGCCATGAGACCCATGCCAGGTGTTAGTGTGTAAATTATGCTCTTAAAATGTTTAAGCGCCTTCATCATTTCATGCTTTCTTTTCTTTTCCTAGGTCTTTTTCTAATTGTTATAATCTTCAAATGCCTCATAAAGCCCCGATAAAATTTCATTTGATCCCTTTTAACCCATGAAACCTATGGTCTCTGTCTTCTAACCTACTTTTTCTATCCTAAAATCCTATTTTTTGTGCCTCTTTATATTTTCAAATAAAAAACTATATTTTTATTTGTAAATTTTACCAAAAGTGGTGTGTTCTTAAGTGTCAACTTCTAATCCTAATCCTAAGTCACACTACATATCAAGATAATTCATATGCCAAAGAACACATTCAACACAAGATCAATTCTTTTCCACTTGTCTCATCGAATATGCTATGAGAGCATTGGCGTATATAAAGACAACAATCTCTATTCCCCCGAGACATATGGGATATGTTCCATGATTCATTTTTTAAAATAAATTGCAGGCTGCCAGATGCCAAGTGATTATGCAGGGGTTGAAGAACTAAATATAGCCATGATATATATGATTATGTTCCCAATTTCTCGCTTGTTCCACCATCTTCAGGCATGGATGTGCAGAGGGGGGTGCACTGTGAATTCCACAGTGCGCTACCAAATCTCTTGGGTGCTGCAAATTCCAAAGTGCGCTACCCAATTTCCTGAGAAGTATAACAAAGGGCGCTACCAAATATCCTGCACAGAAATACACCAGAGTGGCGCTACCTAAATTCGCTACTGAATTTCCTGCAAAGACGAAGTTTCACAGAATTACACCAGAGTGGCACTACCTAAATTCGCTGCCTAAATTTTCGTAGAGACTGAAGTTTGCACAGAGGATACAAAGGGAGTTCAAGCTATCATCCTTGTGAGTGGATGATGATGTGGAGAAGAGAAAGGATTATAGGTTGAAGCATAATGACAACGTTTTACCACTGAAGGATGTTTGACAATGTAAAGGAATGCACATCAAGGAAGACCATGCCATTTAAATCGTGTTGGATTGGTTGCCAACATTTTTCATTTTTTTTAGCATTTTTTTAAATAACTATTAGCACAGGTGTTAGATGGATAGACGTTTCTGGAAGAATCCGATGTGAGGAAGGCCAACTCGAACCTCTAGCTATTTCCTTTCCTTTTTTGTTATAAAGACATATTCCAAATGTTTACAGAGGGTTCATATGGTTGAGAAAGGCTCCCTTATACTGTAATGTTTTGATGAAGTTACTGTGAACTGGCTATGTACTGGATTTAAGACATTTTGGTTAATAGAAATCATATTTTGTTTCAACTTATTTTCTTCTGATGCTAAATGTTCATGATTTGAATGATTCACATGAATGGTTGTGGTGATATTTTGATGGATGTTTGATCATTATATTATCATTATGTTTATTTAGCTTCCTTAGTTTATGAACTCAAGAAGATCTCGTGTTAAGAATCTTTCTTCCTTAGGTTTTCTGTAGACCTAATGTTTACAACAACCCCTACATTCCTCTCATTGAAGTATTCCCTCTATTCATACTCACTCCCAATTACTGATTGAAGTTAGCCAAGACCTTGATTGCTGGTGCATGCTACCCTTGTTTTATGAGTTGGAACATTATTATTTTGAGTCTTGTCCATTTGACCTTTTAAGAAAAACTCATTTACATTTACAAAACTTTTGATGTTACCAAGCTCACCTGATTACAGTCTAGGGTGACTTTTGGAGTGATAACATAAATGGTGCCATTGCCGGGGACAGATTTGAGAATATTGAAGAGTTCCCTGTGAAGAACGACATAGATCCATCTCTTGATGGTAGATAAGAGAGGGATACAAAAAATTGACTGTAATCATATACCTAGTGACTCCACAATCAAAGACTCCACTGGGGACGATCCTGTTGACAGTAAGATGACCAGGTATTAGTTCATTAGTCTTCTACATGAACTTTTGTTGTTCTTTATCATCTCTTTCATGATTTTCCCTTCACATGTCAAGAGGATTATTTTTTGTTTTGTTTATTCCTATGATCATCAACCTACCTTCATATATCCAACCTTAGAAGAGGAAATCTTGCAGCCTTATGTTGTAGATGTTGATTTAATACCTTCACCTCAGCCTATTCATAAGGATGAACTCTGTATTGAAATCCCTCATGAAATTGATTAGACTTGTAACCTTGAGGAGGTTGGAACTGATTCACAACCTTCTCAAATCTCATCGCCTTCTACTGTTACTTTTGAACCTTTCCAGCAACTTGGTAAACCTTATATTCATCCCACTAGTTTTCAAACTAAAATTAGAGACACGATGTTTAAACCTTTAAGGCTGCCATATCATCTTCATCCTTATCCTCTTGATTTCTTTGAGTATTTTCCTTGGTTTTTTGGAGAGAATCATGTTACAGATGAGAGGCATGTGGAGGCCTTCGATAAATTTATTGATCAGTTTGAGATAGTTCATGAGGATGTTACAATGTGATTTTTCTCCAAATCCTTGTTAGGAGATGTTGTTGTATGGTTTAAGGGTTTGGGAGCTGACTCCATTGGTTCCTCGATTGAATTATGCAATACATTTTTAAAGTGTTGGGGTGAGAACAAGTCTTTTGATCAGTACCTACACGAGTTCACTACTTTGAGAAGGTGAAAAAATGAAGTTTTGTTTGCTTTTAATCGAAGGTTTTACAGCTTGTATTACAGTCTGCCCTTGGAAATTAAACCTTCTGAGATTGCTTCCATGGTGTATTACATAGTGTCTCAACACTTTGACCTTTTTTTGTATCTTCGGGAAAGAAAATCTACATCTTTATCACAGTTATTCATGGATGCTGAGGAAGTGGAGGAGAACCTCCGAGCTTGTGGTAGGATTCAAACTTAGTATCATGTCAAATCTGAACATGAGGCAGATTTTATTTGATTTCCCTATGAAGAAAAGATAGTGGATGATTTGGTCCTCAAAGTATGTATCTTTGACAACCTTTCCTCTGAGGAAGCCAATGTCTCAAACATTGACCAAGAGCATCTTGTTATTGACAAAAAATTTGGTAACAAATACTTTTCTATTAGAGAGCATCCCAAAACAAGACATTCTGAATGTCAAGAGTCAAAGGTTTGTTATGGACAACCTATTTTTGATGGAAATACCAGTGATGGTGATGAACAAAATTTTTCTATGATTTGTTTGGAACCTCTTAGCACTATTCCTGTATATGATGATTATGATCATGATCCTTGTAAATGCTATGGAGGCATTGAAAGGGATTTTCATATAAATCTAATCTCTTATCCATCACCAACAAATGAACAACCCTGTCTTAATAAAAACCATGTGTATGAGCAACAGACTATCCCCACGGTATATGCAGAGAGGATCAACAATCAACCAATAGGTAGTTCTGAAGTTACGAAGTAGGTATTCAACCCACAAATGCTTGTGTCTGTCATTCAATAAAGTGTGCCTGCATAATACATCACACATACTGTCAGGAACTTTGAAACAATGAAGGTAACCTTTCATAAATTAATCAAGCATTGCTTTCAGTTTCATGACCCTGTCGATGAGTACATAGAGTTACACTTTTCAAATGATTTTTAGCATGCAAGCTTGATCTTTTTACCAACATATGAAGGTAATATTGGCGATCATAAGGATGAATTTATTCAACTGTCACACTTTCCTTGTTTTTTATGGATCATTTGCAGTAAAGAGAAGAATTTGGTTACCAAACAGTTTGAATGGTTACAGTGGAAGTTTGTTTTCACCTGAGAAAGTTGTTGAGTTTGTTAGAGTAGGATGGTATAGGAAATAAGCTCGTTTTCGAGCATTTCCTTTCTTTTAGTTTGCAGCAGATGCAGTAGTTATTTTTCTTGAATAAGTGGTAGGTTTTGAAAGTTTACAGAGAATGGTTGACTGTTGACTCCATATCCCAATGGAAAGGCCACTGAAACTGCTAGGTTCTTGGAGCCTCGCAGGGAGGTCTCCATCCCAATTGGAGCCAAATGTTAGTGCGCAAAATTGTGCTCTTAAAATTTTTAAGCGCCTTCATCATTTCATGCTTTCTTTTCTTTTCCTAGGTCTTTTTCTAATTGTCATAATCTTCAAATGCCTCATCAATCCCTGATAATATTTCATTTGATCCCTTTTAACCCATAAACCCTATGGTCTCTGTCTTCTGACCTTCTTTTTCTAGCCTAAAATCCTATTTTTTGTGCCTCTTTATATTTTCAAATAAAAAACTATATTTTTATTTGTAAATTTTACCAAAAAGTGGTGTGTGCTTAAGTGTCAACTTCTAATCCTAGTCCTAAGTCACACTACATATCAAGCTAATTCATATGCCAAAGAACACATTCAACACAAGCCCAATTCTTTTCCACTTGTCTCATCGAATATGCTATGAGAGCATTGGCATATATAAAGACAACAATCTCTATTCCCCCGAGACATATGGGATATGTTCCATGAGTCATTTTTTAAAATAAATTGTAGGCTTCCAGATGCCAAGTGATTATGTAGGTGTTGAAGAACTAAATCTAGCCATGATATATATGATTATGTTCTCAATTTCTTGCTCGTTCCATCATCTTCAGGCATGGATATGCAGTGGGGGGTGCGCTGTGAATTCTACAGTGCACTACCAAATCTCCTGGGCGTTGTGAATTCCATAGTGCACTACCCAATTTACTGAGTAGTCAACAACGGGTGCTACCAAATATATTGCATAGAAATACACCAGAGTGGGGCTACCTAAATTCGGTACCGAATTTCCTGTAGAGACGAAGTTGCACAGAAATACACCAAAGTGGCACTACCTAAATTCGCTGCCTAAATTTTCGCAGAGACTGAAGTTTGCACAGAGGATACGAAGGGAGTTCGAGTTATCATCCTTGTGAGTGGATGATGACGTGGAGAAGAGAAAGGATTATAGGTGGTAGCATAATGACAATTTTTTACCACTGAATGACGTTTGACAATATAAAGGAATGCACATCAAGGAAGACCATGTCATTTAAATCGTGTTGGATTGGTTGCCAACATTTTTCTTTTTTTTAGCAGTTTGTTAAATAACTGTTAGCATAGGTGTTAGATGAATAGATGTTTCTGGAAGAATCCGATGTGAGGAAGGCCAACTCAAACCTCTAGCTGTTGAATTTCCTTTTTTGTTATAAAGACATATTCCAAATGTTTACAAAGGGTTTAGATGGTTGACTAATGCTCCCTTATACTGTAATATTTTGATGAAGTTACTGTGAACTGGATATGTACTGGATTTAAGACATTTTTGTTAATAGAAATCAACTTCTGTTTCAACTTATTTTCTTCTAATGCTAAATGTCCATGCTTTGAATGATTCACATGAATGGTTGTGGTGATATTACAATGGATGTTTGATCATTATATTATCATTATGTTTATTTATCTTCCTCAATTTCTGAACTCAAGAAGATCTTGTGTTAAGAATCTTTCTTCCTTAGGTTTTCTGTAGACCTGATGTTTATAGTAGCCCCTACATTCCTCTCATTGAAGTCTTCCCTCTATTCATACTCACTCCCAATTACTGATTGAAGTTAGCCAAGACCTTGATTGCTGGTGCATGCTAGCCCTGTTTTGTGAGTGTTGAGATTATGATAATTGCACCATTTGTTTGATTTAGGGAGAAGGTTAGCTGATCCAGGTGGATATCGGTGGCCACCCACCTTTTCCGAGGGGCCAAGAAATTCCGGAGTTCACCAATACCTTCCATACCTTGTGCACCAAGCTGGACATCAAAGACTCTGAGCGACATTTGGTTATGAAATACCGTGGGGCTCTACACAGATACATTTAGACTGAAATGGATTTTCTGGACATCTCATCACTTCATGCTGATTATCGATATGCTATTAAAATTGAGCAGAAATTTAAGCACCAGAACAAACGGGAATTCGGGTCTGCAAATCGGCAACAACCAAAGTATGACAAAGACGGCCCTAACAAACAGTCTCCTGAAAAATAGTCCAAGACACAGGAAAAGAAGGGTCACGGGAAGACAAAGAAGGACACTAGAAAATGGTGTAATTTCCACAAAATACCATGGCACAACACTGATGAATGTCACTCAAAATAGTCATTGGTGGCCGAGATCAAAGACAAGGAGCCAAACCCTGATTCAGAATCTAATTCTGAAAATACTGGTAAAGGACATTTCATTGATGTAGACCCCACTGCTATTGTCCCGACCACGAAAATTCAACTAGAAGAACCAACAGATCCTGAAGAGGGGGAGTGCCTTTTTCATTCACAGATGTGGGTGAAGGGGACCTTGCTGTATTTTATTGTTGATAGCGGAAGCCAAAAAAGCCTCATCTCAACAAAGGTCATCAAATAGATGGGATTGTCGACAACACCACACCCACAACCATACAACATCGGGTGGCTTCGGCAAGGACAAGATCTCCGTGTCAGCCAATAGTGTCGATTTTCATATGGCATCCAACCCTTCAAGGGTGAGATAGTATGTGATGTTGCCCCACTGGATGTCTGTGATGTTCTCTTGGGCCAACCATATATGTGGAGACGCCATGTTGTTTATGAGTCTCTACCTCGTAGTGTCATTGTTACTTTGGGGGGTCATATCTACAGAATACTAGAGGTAGTTCCAACTATTGTTCCACCTAAAAAGTGTCGCAAGATAGTATCTCATATTGCAAAATTCAGCTTCTTCACAATTTGTTCAAAAGGGGAAGAAAAGGACACTGCAACCACTACAGCCTCGCCCCCTGCACCTTATATCCAACAGAAGCAGGTTGAAAAGGTTGCAACAAAGCACCAATATTCCTTCCACACACCTTCCTCTCATGTAGCTTGACTTTTTGAACAACCTCAACTTCAACAAGTTCATGACATGCTTCCACAAACTAAGCAGCGCGACCTCTCCAGTAATACAATCAACTCACCAAGATGCAGATCCAACAAATGCTTTTCCCTCTCCCCCGAGAACTCAATGAAATGGAGACCATTGATTCCTAAGGAGGGAGGATTTATCCAAGTGGATATCTGTGGCCACCCACCTTTTCCGACTGGCTCAAATTTGTTTTTTGGCAATTTTGGCAATTTTGGCAATTTACTATTTTTAGCATGTTTTAACTTCCAGGGCTATTTTGAGGGCCTAAATGAAGGTTTTTTGAGATCTAGGTTCTCAATGATAGCCGTAGGAATGATTGATACCCCAAATAAATATCCTTGACGATACCTTTCCAACGAGCTATCATACGCCTAAAACGAAAGTTGATGTACTAACTTACCCAAATGGGGCCCACATGAATTTTGGCGCTTCATCTCCTTGGGTTAGGTTTTTTGATGTCTATGGTTTTGGGCATTCCTGTTTATTGTAAAAACGCCTTCAGATCCTCATTGTAATCATCTTCTTGCAAATTCAAGTAGCCGTCACATCTCTTCTCAGAGATAAGCTGCCACCATTCTAGCGAGTCTTTCACTCTGTATTTTTATAGTCTCTGTACATTTCTTTCATTAATAGAAATCATGTATTACTGTATATCTGTGTTTATGGTTGCATCTTTGATACATTTCTGTTATATTATTGGATATACGTGATATCTTTGTGAATTTCCTTATTATATCTCCGCTCTCATTTCGTGCTGAAAATAATCCGGATCATTAACATCCATGCTTATAGTTCTAGGAGAACATATATGAGGAGGGGGAGACCTATTTGTATTACACTTCTTGGGTGGAGGAACATTAGGTGCTAAAGGAGAAATTATTTGAGGTAAGGTTGGAGTTCTGGCATGGGGAACACACCGAGGAGGGAAGGGATTCCTAAGAGAGTCTTTAAGTTTTACAAATTATCTAAGGATTTACTCTTCAAGTTGTCACATGTAGGGAATGCGTTCATCACACATCATACATGACGTGGAAGGTTGCATGTTTAATTGTTTTGAAGAAGATGGTGTATTTGTATGATACCCTTAGCTAGGGGTAGAAGGGATATGTGCCATGTTGGAAGGAAGTGGTGACTATCCTCCATGGTTAACTTGGATAATGTAGAAATAAGTGGAATTAGGATCCCTATGTTATAAGGCTGGGTAGGAATTGTTTTATGATTGCTTAGACAATTACTAGGAGGCATGTTAATGACATTAATTTGAATGAGGTGAGAGAGTTTGTACATGTTTTGAGGGGATAGTTGGTTGATACTAAGATAAAATGAGATAGGGAATCAAACACTAGAGGACGGACAAGAAGAGGACTCCATAGTCACAAGAGACAAGGGGAAATAAAGAAGAGAGAAGGGAGGAACCTCCCTTAAATTTGTAGGATTGAATCATCCAAGGTATGAATATAACTATGCCAATGAAGATGCCTTAAGATGAACCAACAAGTCTTCAAATTTGGATCCAATTCCATCATTAGAAGTCCTTGTAGAAGTGTTAGAGATGATAGGTGCAAGCAACCAAAAGCATGGAATAAATTCATGTGCTTGAGCACACAAATTAGTGAACCATGGGGGACATTTCATTTTTTTTAACTCCTTACCTTAAAACCCCTATAATACCCATAACTTCTATGACCCATATCCATTGAAATCTATAATTTGAAACACAACCCCTATAAACATTATTATTCTAATCCCTAACTTATAAAACCATTAACTCCTAACCTCTAAACCATCTAATCCCTAACCCATATAACCCATGTAATTCCTAAACCCCAACCTACATATAATTTATATTAATTATATTTATATTTATAATTTATATATTTATATTGTATTTTGTTATAATTAATATAATATATATTAAAACAACAAAATAAAATATATATTAAAAATAAAAAAAATAAATTTTAAAACAAAATATATCAAACCAAACTCACGCCTAGCCTAGCCTACAGTGCAAGCGACAACAGAGCACAGGACAGAGCCACAGGATACCCTAGCGAATACACTAGACGCTAATACACAGTGCGAGTGATACACAATGTGAGTGATACCCTAGTGGATACACTAGAGGATACACTAGCTAGCCTATAGTGAGAGAGACATAGCTGGATACCCTAGCTATCCCATAGTGCGAGTGAAAGAGGAGACCCTAGTGATAGAGGACACACACAATGCCTCCAAAATACGTAATTTTTCCTCCAGTGTCAAGTTGATTATATAAGGTTGCATCTGATCTATTTGATGAAACAGATGAATGAAATTGTCTACATGAATGAGAAAAATATTATATCCATTACCATCCTTTTGGGTATTCTTGGTATGTTGATACATGTTCAAGTAAGGGCACACACTAATTAAAGTTGTAACGCAAAACACTTACAATTTGTACCAAGCAACCAACCTGTAGGAGGTACCTATTTTACTAATTCATTTGTTTCATATTGAAGGTCCTGTATTGTTGGATTTTATTTCAGCCTCACACCCTATTGGTTTACCTCTTGTTTGAACTAGAAGGAGAGCTATAAGTTAATGATCCCATGGGAATTGTTTTACCCCTTTTCAACACCCCTTTTCAAAATTGGTTTATTTCATCTAAAGATTATGATAAAGAGACTAAAACCCAAGGGGAAGAATAATATCTTATCTAATCAATATTAACAATGAAGACCAAGTCTCTACAAGAATGGGTCCTTATGGGAGAAACCTTCACCAACAAGATCAACTATAGCTTCACAAACGTACTCAATACCCTTGCTATGATTCCTAAAATGGATAGACAAAGAAACACATCAAATAGAGGAGATGAGTTACCCCAAAATAACAAAGTAAGAAGGAGAGGAGTTACCCCAAAATTTCTTCCTTCCAAGTGGTAGTTTTTACCCTTCAATGGATTGATCTTGGTAGTTTGTAGAAGACTTGAGCATTCAAAATCAATCTTTATGCACCAAATAGAAACCAAGATAGAAGGGATTCAAGAATTGACACCAACATCCATAAAGACAGAAGCCTTATACATCCATATGCTCCAAGAAAGATATGTCAATTAAGCTCCAAGGAGTGGAAGCTCCAAAAATACAATGATGACTACAAATGAGGAATGGTTACTCCTTATATAGAGTCTAGCTCAACTCCCTTTACAATAGAATAATAATATCTCATGTGAAATCCTTAGATTTATCCTAGGGAGGAGTGAAGAATTATTTCATCCAACTAACTATTAATTTTTGTAAAATAAATAGGTGGTCAAGCCACTTGTACAATACTCCAATCAAAATAGGCCTAAGAGAGTGGGATGCCTCCATCAAAGAGGCAATAATATGAGTCAAAGTTGCAACATGTAGCCTCCAAAATCCTCCAAGTGGATAGATCCACAACCAACTCCTCAAAGTAGGGAATGAAAACCTCTTAGTTATCCTCCAAGGTGGACACATAGCTCCCCAAAGTGAAAAATACCAACAAGTAATGAGTAGAATCCATCAAGAGTGGACAAATACCCTAAATTAAGCTCCAATGGTCATGTGTGAGGTATCCAATGTGTAACCTCCTCAAATCATGTCAATCATATACTCAAGTAAACGAAAGTCCAAGAAGGTCCATATGTGCTAAATATAATCCCCAATGGCCACATAATGCATCCTCCAAGGAGGTCATCCATCAAACTATGTGACACATGCCTCAAAATGCGCAAACAAGTTGACCACTCCAATATTTGTGACGTGGCATGGCATGATAGGTCCATGTGCATGAATAATATCCCCAAACTTCCTATGCCATTCTAACCAATGTCTTGAGAGTTGTAAGATTTCATCGAGAGTTGTGAAGATACTTTTGGAGTTGTGAATATTACAAATTTCATAATGAATCCCATGCAATGTCTGTTATAACCCTAAATTGCACCACACATGCTTACCTGGCATCTGGCCAACTCATATCCCTTCTTTGCCAAAAAACTACTGAAAAACTCTTCTAAAAACTCCATTTTTAAAAAGCAAACTCTAGCAGGCTCACTACAGCCCACGGGCCCCACAAGCAGACCCACTACAGCCCGCGGGGGCCCCACTAGCAGGCCCACTACAGCCCGCGGGTGCCTTCAGAATCACAAAAAACGGAAAGTTGCCGACAGAACGAGAAGCTTTTGGTCAGTTAACTAGAACTCTCCGCCATGCATGGCCGAGAATTCATCTAAAACCCTAGCTCCTTCTAGCCTATAAAAGGAGGGGTAGGGGTACTATTCAAGAAGGAAAAAATCATAGCAAAGAAACTCTGCCAAATTTCCAAGTCCATTTTGTCCCAACCCATTAGCCTTGCCTCAATCTTTAGGAGAAATTCAAGTGAAAACAGTTGGAGGACAAAAGAAGAGGAGGAGCCCAGGATCAGGATCGAGGAACGATGGCCGGTCTCAGAAATCATTGTAAGTTGGTTCATATTGAGATTAATGAAAAAGATGCTTTTCCCGTCCCGAATACATGAGTCTTATCTACGTTATTTGATTTGTGTTTAATCTCTAACCCCCTAGTAGATCAATAGAATTCATGTGTAGTTTTGTCTTGATTGCAGGAAAGCTTTGTGGAAGGAGCAGCAGTAGCAAGGGGATAAAGACTCAATGGAGGATCTACTTCAACCGTTGGTAAAAGGTTAGTTGATTCTTCCCATGTGTGCATGAGAAAAGGGGTTGAGAGTTCGGGTAGAAGGTTAAAAGTCAAGTCTTAAGGGTCATGATCTGCGTACAAGTTTTAAGCCCTAGCTTGTTAGTCCGTAGGGTAGGATACCCCACAAAAGAATTGGCGACTCCACTGGGGACGAGTCTTACTCTTAGGGTTTCCGAATTTGGTTAAGGATCTGTTGGGTAGATCAAAGAAGTAGAGTTTCATTTTCTTTGCTTATTTTGTTTTCTATTAGTCAAAAGCTAGCAGGGAACCTGGTCATCAATACCAGTTTTCCTTGACTGGCGCTTGAAATTTAGTCTCGGGACACACAGAGGTACCCGCGGCCTGCAAGAGGCCTGCACACGGGTGACCCGCGCCCTAACTGTCTACAGCACGCAGGTATCCGCGGGCTATAGTAGTTTCAGTAGCGTGTAGTTTTCAGGAAGCTAGAGAGGCAGTCTCCTCTTCCCTGTCAGAATTTTATCTTCTCAGGGGGCTTTCTGGATCCTATCTGGGTCTTGATTGGTTTATTGTCTTGTGTTTCAGTCTTTCTTGTTGTGTGGTTCTTCACATTGGTTTTTCTTTTTTGCAAATTT
>ML778810.1:179495-190333 GCA_009831015.1 Picea engelmannii
GGGGGGGTACATATATTGTTAGTATTCTAACACTCTTTCACTTAATATATATGTCAAATATCATTAGGGTGCATGATTTCCTTTTAAGAGTGTGTGGGAATTATTTAGCAAGTGCACAAGTTGACCTTTGAGGGGGGGCACTCTGAGGTGAGGTATTGTGTATATTTTGTGTATGTTGTAGTTGTAGTTTAATTTTTCTTGAATGTTATTTATTTATTTTCTTTTAGAGTACTTATGTTGCAGAAATAGGTTATTTCAATTGCAGAGTTAGGAACCACTAATAGTTGCAGGTCTAATAAGCAGGGCAAAACAATGGTATCACATGATTATGTCTATGATGATTCTTTGGGCTTTGTAACCTAGAAAAAAAATGATTTAATAACTAGTTATTTGGAATTTTATTAATTTATCTTTTTTAGGTAAGCTATTTAGTTTATTTTTAGGTCAACTCTTGAGTGAGGTAAGCAGGTCCATGGAATTTAATAATTGTTGGTCATTCCTAGATTCACCATCCTAGTGAAGTGTTGGAATTCTTAGTGAAATCCAAATTGTCTAGGAATAAAACCCAACTCAATATCTGTGGTTGGTGATATGTCTACATGTGAAAATTTATTGACTCTATAACAAGGTAAGAAAACCCATGGTTGTGCAATAAAAAATGGATTTGAAAATAATGTTATTATGGGCAATGTCTTCTAGAAATAGAATACAATCATTGTTATTTGCAATAGAATTAGTAAACCCTTGTTGGGAATTAAATGCATCCGAGACTTAGTCCATGGTGACTTGGAGAGGTTCCTAAACTTGTTAGTGGCATGAGCCTTGTTGGGAACCAAATCCAAGATTCCAACACCATAATCAAAATCCTCTTCACTATATCCGATCTAAACTAATACTCATGGAATATATCATCCATGGTTGTGCAATAACAAGTGCATTTTTGTTATGGAATTTCACTTTGGAGCAAGACAAGAAGTTCATGTGGGGATTTTAGAATTTCCCATTGATTGTTCAAAGGAATGCCTAAATGGTATGTTGGGTCATGGAATGAATCATTGTTGTTTATTACTAGATTCACCATTCCCGTGAAGCCTTGACATTCTTAAATTGGAATTCAATCATTGGGTCCCCGTGACATATTGACATTATTCAACAAAATGCAAGTCTTGGGCAGAAAACCTAACCTAATCATCTTGGCCAGTGTTCTACCTACATGTGTAGATTTATTGGCTCTAGAATAAGGTAAGTAGGTTGATGCAATTCAATCATTGCTAGGTATTCCCATTCCAGGAATCCCCATGAAGCTTTGATATTCTTTAATGAAATGCAATTTGTCCTAGGCATAAACCCAACTTAATTGTCGCTAGTGTTCTACCTACATGTGTAAATTTATTGTGTCTAGAATAAGGTAAATTGATCCATGGTTATGCAATAACAATTGGATTTAAATGTAATGTTTTTGTGGGTAGTGATCTTGTAGAAATTAAATGAAATAATTAATAATTATTATAGAATTAGTAAACCATTATTAAGATTGATATGTAGCAAGCACTTAATCCATGTTGACTTGGTGATGTTCCTCGACTCATCATTGACATGATTCATGATAAGAACCAAATATAATATTTAACACCATAATCAAAACTCTTTCCACTATATCTGATCTAAATTAATATTCTTGGAATCTTACATCCGTGGTTATGCTATAACATTTGTATTTATTTATGGAATTTGGCTTTGGAACAAGGTAAGAAGTTCATGTGGGGATTTTAGCATTGCCCACTAATTGTTCAAAATATGCCTAAATGGGATGTTGGGTCATGGATTGAAATCATTGCAAGTTATTCCCAGATTGGAAATCCATGTTAAGACTTAACATTCTTCAATTGCAATGGAATCATTGGGTCCCAAAGCCTTGAAATTCTTCAATGAAATGCATGTCCTAGGCACAAAACCCAACTCAATCATCATGGTTAGTGTTCTATTGCATATTTAGTGGCCTTGGAACCAAATAAGTCGATCCTTGGAATGAAATCATTATTGGTTATTCACAAAGTCACCATCCCCATGAAGCCCTAACATTATTCAACGAAATGCAAGTTGTCATGGGCATAAAACCTGATGCAGGAGCATCGCAAGCAAGTGGGAGTGGAGGATAGCTGGATATGCACCAATGCGCATTTTGAAAACGTTTTGAATTTTAAAAGATGAAACATTAATGTAATAGCTGAAAGGATGTAATTGATCTTAAATTTTTTGGGGATTGTAATGCAGATATTGAATGTTGCTCTCATTTGTCGGTTGTAGGTGTTTCTTGTATTAAATGTAAAGTAGATGTAGTCTTTAATTCGATAAGATAACTTAGAGTTGTAGAAGGGAAAACTCAAGAAATCTCCCTCGTATGTATTGTATTATTATTCTCATTGTAAGTAAGTTTAATTTGTAGAGAAAGAGAGCATAGGAGAGCAGAGAAGAACAAAGATTGTAGAAGTTGTTTGAGTAGATAATTGTTGCTATAGGACCATGTACAGAAGCACTTGAATTAATATAAGAATTGTTTGATCCAATTTCATGGTGTTGTTATGGTTATTGTTTGCATCTATTGAATGGTATGTTTATAGTTTTCTTATATGCTCTTTTATGCATTCATTTCAATGCTTTATGTGTATGATTTCATGTTGAATGTATGAAGTCTGTGAGAGGGAGAGTATAATTTTCACTTCCTTCTAGTCCTGAGAATTCTTGCAAGGAGTGCAGTGAAGGTCCGCAAGGAGTGCGTTGACAAGATTCCCAGTCTTACCTCAAAAAATCTCAAGAGAGATAGAGTTGTTCTTATACCAGCAAAAGTGCAAGGATAGCACAGAGTTGTGCAAGGTGTGCATAGGCCAAGTCGAAGTCTTAGACTTTTCCAACCCAAGGGAGTGGTTGAATAAATTCTATCGCAAGGAGTTCGCAGAGTTGGAAGATATCATATAATCAAAGATTATCGTGAAGTCCGCAAGGAATGCGTCCAAGAATCCCTTAAAATCCTTGATTTTGCAACAAGAATCAAGCTTAGGAGGGATAGATACTCGAAGAAATTTCAAAGGAAGGGTGAGGGTCGAAGTCACCTCGCGAAAGCCAAGATCAGGAGGAAAGACATTGAGTTATTTGGCAAGGAACTATTGAGAGCCTGGACAGACAGTGGAAACTCTTAGAGGGAGAAGCGTTGATATCCTTGGACCGTTAGATCCAGTGGAGTTACAGGGAGGATAAGGGCAAGAGTCTTTCAACACTCGCAAGCCCAAGGGAGATAACAACTATCATATCTAGAGGATCATGAGCCATTGATTGGGTGCTCCGAAATATCAACATTTCAGGAGTCAGGAGAGTGGAGGAAACTACTACTCGGAAGTAGCGAGTTGCGAAATCCCGACTTCGCGAGAAAAATGATTGGGACCGTCTAATCGTGGGGATAATCAGGACCATCGATCTGGCATAAGCGATCATTGCAGTTTCACATTTCGAAAGAAGGGGAGAGGTTCACTTCAAAAATCCCTGAGACGTGAAATCCCAACGCGCTCGAAAGTTGGGCCCCAGGTCGCAGTCAAGGGTCACATAAGTGAAGAATTTAAGGGAGGATCTAGGGACTGTTAGCCCATTTTGGGGTTTCGGGAATCATAGGAGTCTGGGTGCCTTGCAACAGAAGTCCCAAAATCGAAAAATGCGATGCACCTTTTGAGGTTAATTATGTGGTCATGCTGGTGGTCACGTGGAGTGGAGGCTCATGTCTAGTGCAAATTCGTGCGGGTGGAGCATAGAAAAGGACTTGTGGTTATATGTGTGAAAGGTTCCAGTAGGTACGAAGGAGCCATTTCGGCTCGGGAATAGGAAGATCCAAATACCGGGAGATCAAGCAGAACCTGCTGAGGTGGGGGTCTGCGTCAAAACCTAACTCAAACATTGTGGTCAATGTTTTGTCTACATGTGCATATTTATTGGCTCTAGACCAAGGTAAGTAGATATATGGTTATGCAATGCAAATTGTATTTKCATGTAATATTATTGTGGTCAATTGTAATGTATAAATGTAACTCAATCATTGTTGGATGAGATAGAATTAATAAACACTTGTTAAAAATTAAATGCGGAAAATACTTAGTCAGTAACTTGGCAAGGGTTCCTAGACKTGTCAATGACATGAGCCTTTCTATAAACCAAATACAAGGTTCCAACATGAGAATAAAAATTGTTATACTATATATTATCTAAATTGATAGTCATGGAATCTTACATCCATGGTTAAGAAATAAGAAGTGCATTTATTATGGAATTTGGCTCTAGAAAAAATTAAGAAGTGCATGTGGGGGTTTAGAATTTCCCACTAATTGTTCAAAATAATACCTAAACAAGATGTTGTGGTAATCATTATTGTTTATTCACATATTCTCCATCATTGTGAAGGCTTATCATTCTTTGATTGGAATGCAATCATTAGGTCCCCATGAAGCCTTGATATTCTTCAACAAAACACAAGTCCTAGGCATAAAATCCAACTCAATCACCATGGTTGGTGTTTTGTCTACATGTGCATATTTATTAGCTTTAGAAAAAGGTAAGCATATCCATGGAATGAAAACATTGTTGGTTATTCCTAGACTCACCATTCCCATGAAATCACAACATTATTCAATGAAATGTAGGTTATGCTAGGAATAAAACCAAACTCAATCACCATGGTTAGTGTGATGCCCACATTTTTGGATTAATTAGCTCTGGAAAAAGGTAATTAGATACATGGTTATCCAATAAAAATAGGATTTGAATTTAATGATATTGTTGGCAATGGTCTTGTAGAAATGTAAAGAAATTATTGTTGGTTCAGATACATTAGTAAACCATTGTTTGGAATTAAATGTAGCAAGCACTTACTCCATGGTGACTTGGTGAGGTTCCTCAACTTGTCAATGACATGAGCCTTGCTAAGAACCAAATAAAGGATTCCAACACCATAATCAAACATAATGCATGAAACATCTTGCATCCATGGTTATTCCTTTTACATACAACAAAATAAATGTATGACTCTAGAATAGAGGAGAGTCAAGGTGACATCCAACTTCTAATTGTCAAGAAGAATGCGCATTTAGAGAAAACATGGATAAGCATTAATGCATAATGTTATGAATGTTATCAAAGGTTATCCTTTTGACAAGTGAATAATGTTATGAATGTTATCAACGAAGATACTTTAGAGCCATGGTTATGGAATAAAAATTGGATTTGAATGTAATGTTGTCATGGGAAATGGTCTTGTATAAATGGAATTGACATTTATTTATTTTTTAAATACCTACTTGTCGTCGCTAATTAATCCAAAAATGTGGGCATCACACTAACCACGGTGATTGAGTTCGGTTTTATTCCCATCATAACCTACATTTCATTGAAGAATCTCTCGGTATTTGGATCTTCCTATTCCCAAGCCGAAATGGCTCCTTGGTACCTGTTGGAACCTTTCTTGGGAAATATATATTGTATTTGGTACAAGAGGGAAAGATACAGAGATTAAAAAAAACCACAATTAAGAGTTTGTCTTATAGCCGAGAATTAAATCTGAAACTCGCTTAACAATTAACCATTCATCTAACCTAAGAATTTACATAATAAATCATAGACTAAAACAAAAAAACACATGGGAAAATTGGTACCTCTAGTTGGCCCTTGCTCTTGGTGCCAAAAAGCCTTAGAATAACTCATCACAGACTCTCACAACTTATGTTGTTCCGAATACAATATATAAGTTGTATTTGGTCCAAGAGGGAAAGATACAGAGATGTTATGTTGTTGAACTAAACCTCTGAAGTACTTTCATTTGATGAATAAGATTTTATATGTGGAATAAAAGCCAATTCATGATTTTCTTGTTGCATAAGTTGTGAGAGTGTGTGCTGAGTTATTCTGAGGCTTTTTGGCACCAAGAGAAAGGGCCCACTAGAGGTACCAATTTTCCCATGTGTTTTTTTGTTTTATTATATGCTTTATTATCTAAATTCTCAGTTTAGATGAATGGTTAATTGTTAAGCAAGTTTCAGATTTAATTCTCGACTATAAGACAAACTTTTAATTGTGGTTTTTTTAATCTAATTGATATTGTTTTCATAAAAATATATAATTTATAAATACCATGGGTAATTTTTAAATGTTAGGTTCTTATCAATGAGATATATGTGGTGAGGGTTTTCAATAATGTTCAGAAAAACCACAATATTGCTAATGGATTGTCGACGTTTCAAATCCATATCAGGATCCATCTTCAGGACGAGAATCCTGGATTATAATTGAAGAGAGAAGCTTGATATAGATACTAAATGGAAATAAAAAAGCTTAAAGGTTAGCTGGAAAGAACCCTAATTTTACAGCAATTAATTAAGTTATTCAAAATTTGTCTCTTCTAGGCGTGCACAGTGTTTTGTTTTCAGGGAGTGTTCTGCTAAGGCTGAGGTGCGAATGCATTCATTCTTTATGTCAGCTCCATGCTCTTTAATTCTAACTTGAAAGGAGTGCCTAGTTTCACCGATGTCGCATTTACTGCATGATCATTCAATTCTGTAAATTCCTTTGCATTTTTGCGGGTCAAGTTTGTCTTTGACATATCTCATATTTCTTTTGATGGTTTCATGTGGTTTGAAGGAGGTCTTAATCTCTTTTTTTTCTGAGGAATCTGGAAATCTTGTCTGTTACTCCTTGGATGAAAGGAAGGTAAGCAATATTATAAGGGGTTTGGTTTGGTTTGATTCACACCTCAACCTTAGAAGAACACTCCATGAAAACAAAACACCATGTACGCCTAGAAGAGACAAATTTTGAATAACTTAATTAATTGTTGTAAAATTAGGGTTCTTTCCAGTCGACCTTTAAGATTTTTTCTTTCCCTTTAGTATCTATATCAAGATTCTCTCTTCAATTATAATCCAAGCTTCTTGTCCTGAAGATGGATCCTTATATGGATCTGAAACATCGATAATCCATTATCAATACTGTGGTTTTTTCAAACATTATTGTTAGGTTCTTGTTTTCTAGAATTTACAAGTTTATGTTAATTGGTAGTTTGATGATTTGCAACACTTTATTTTAATTTATTTATGTTTGATTTGATTTGTGGAATAGTGTTGGAATTGAGCCCTGGTCAATATTTGGGCCAAGGTTCTCAACCTTGATTCCCATGGAAGCCAACCTGAGCTCAAAAGCAAACCCCAAATATGAGTTCCAAAATCCCTAGCCATTACTTATAAGTTTTTTATCATGCTGAGAGTCACTTGTAGTTTTCATGCTTAGAATCCCTTCGATAGTCAATCCAAGTTATCATCCTGCACAAACAATCCTTGTGCCTCACAAGAACCAAGAGAGCCCTAGCTGATAGATTAAATGCTTAAGTGTCTTTACTTGTAGAATTGTCTCTATATAAAAACACAATGTTTGGTGTCGTTGCTGACAAGGCACCAAAAGGATAATTGGTCACTTGGTTTATACTGGGAAGAGAGGGAACACTTAGATAATTAGGTTTCCTTATTCATAATTTTATTATTAAACTAATTTAGGATGAATTAATCAAGGAGCTAAAAAACCTCAAGGACGTGGTACCATAGGAACCACCCATAATACAAACACCAAGTTAGGAAGATCGAGAGGACGAGGAAATGCACAAGGTACCTCTGGACCTATACCTGATATTCCAATCAATCATATACACTCTAACATCCTTGGTACCCCTGCTAAAACCATCTCTTTAGTTGACACAATAATAAGCTCTTCTTCATTTGAACCTTTAGACACTAGAAATCAAGCCTTGCCCGAGAACCCAATTTAGGAACCTAATCACTCAACTGAATCAAATGAATATTTCTAGGGAGAAAAAATGTAGGTATGGGAGAAGAGGTAGAAACCCCAAAACAAAAAGAACCCATCATCTTCAAATTCCGTATTCAGGAATCCAATGAGACAATGCATATGAAAAACATTACACCCTATACCTTGCCAACATTTTATGGCTCTCCTAGTGAAGACCTTGATACTTTCCTCCTTGAGTTTGATGTCCTTTGTCGAAGCTATGATTATTCCTCATATTACCACAAGCTAAAATTATTTCCAGCCACCTTGAAAGATGCAAAACTTTTTTGATTCATGGGACTAATGGGGAATGCTATTAAGACATGGGAGGAAATGAGGCAGAGATTCCTAAAAAAATACTAGTATTACTATAAATCAAAGGACATTAGGGATGAAGTCTTTAAAATGTCACAAAAAGAATATGAGAGTCTAGAAGACTTTGTATAAAGATTCCAGTATAACTTGTAAAGAACTAGAATGAACTCACTAGAACCTGAGGTTCTATGAACTATTCTCCTCTGGGCCATTAGAGATGATTGCTTGGACCTATTAAACCTTATGGGAGCTGGTGATGTTTCTCAGTTAATGTATGAGAAGATTTTTGAAATATGTAGATGTTAATTGTGAGGTGCTACCCAAACGGGGAGAGGCCCTATAGACTTGGTCTCAAGAGTCACTAAGTCACCCAATGGAGGGGGAGTGACTAAAGCTGAGATTGGAAACATGTTGGAAAAATTTAAAACCGATATTCTTAGCTCACTTAGCTCCCATATAGACACATTTCAAGCAAATAAAAAGAAATAATAGGTTGATCTAGCCTTGGCCATCTTCTATACTCGATGTCAAAAGAAGCATCCCTTGTAAGAATGCACACTAGATAATATTGTATGTGGAATTTGTGAACAAAATCATGCCACTAAATATTGTACTTCCTTGCCAGGAATTAAGGCAGTATACCAAGGCACTAATGAGGAAACTAAACAATTTTTTTTGTCACTAAAAAATTCCCATGGCGAGCTCAACCACCAGGAATGACACAGGAAATGCCCCAATATCCTCAATATTTTGGATCATATCAATATCCGCCACAGAAATGGTATACCCCCTTTCCATGGAAAAAATGGTATCCTCAATCCAAAAATCAACCATGGAAACAAGGTTGGAGGGGACAACCATATATTGGAAATCCACCTCAACAAAACACACTTCAACAACATCCTTTTTTCAATCAACAACAACAATTACAGTTTCCATCTAGTTAACTACCTCAAGTTCTTTCCCAATCCATACCTAACCCGAATAATAAAGTATATCATCCCACCTACAACGTTGAGATACCACCTTTCCCATCCTATTTTGTGTCCTCTGTGGACTATGATGATATTAATTTACGCTTGGGAAAGGTAGTCAACAATATAGAATAACATATTATCTAGGAATAAGACAATGAGGAGGAGGAACATGAACTGGTAAAACAAGAATCCTCCCCAGTTTTAAAACCATCCATTTCAGAAACCACTAATGAACATAAATCCTATAAAATTGTTCTAGTTCCACCATACCCTGAGAGATTAACTATAGACAAACCATTGACATAGGCTGGATTTGATCTTCCAGGAGAATTGAGAAATGTATGTGTCAAGATTATGTTGTTTCAAGCAATCAAGGATGTTTCAATATATGCTAAAGTTGTTATAGAATTATGCTTAAGAAATCTAGGAAGGAAGAAGAAGGATCCTTTGATTGTTCATGTCATAGGTAAATTAGCAGAACTAATGTTAGAAAAAATATTCATGACCAAATATGTAGATCCTGAAATCCCAATTGTTAATGTTCATATCAATAATATTTATATTTCTAACACTCTGATAGACTTAGGGGTGTTAGGATATTTAGACACTTAGGAGTTAGTTAAGATCTACTTGGTATAATATGTCGTTAGGTAAAAGTGTGTTTCTTTAGTATGCATTAGTATGCATTTGTAGTTAGGCAATCCGACGATCACGATATGTTCCCGACATAGAGTGATCCGACGGTTCATACTCTCCTCAATCTTAACGACCATTGATCTATGGCTTAGCACCCGATTGGTCCATGATCTCTATCTAAAGAGAATGGAGGGTCATTTTCCGATGATCGATTGTGAGAAAATCTCTTGTAAAATCTCTCTGTAATCTTTTTCTTTGCATTAATAAACTGCTCCAAGTGGTCGCGTTGGCTGGGGCCGTGGATGTTTCCCCATAGGGGTTTTACCACATGAAAACATCGGTGTGTTGATCTTTGATCTGGTTATGTGAGTAGTTACTGAAGGTGTTCGTCCTCTGTTGGAATACCTGTGTTGTCGAACATGGTATCAGAGCATGTTTGAAGACCCGCTCCTGTTGTAGATTGAGATCGTGAAGCCGAGTTGCCTCATCTCCGTTTTATGGAATCTCTGTACATTTCTGGGCTTAAAGGACTGTTCCATTGCGTCCGGAGCACACTTTTCATTCAGGAACACTTTTTGTTTCACTTGAAAAGGTTTCCATTTGCCCAAGATACGACCATTACAGTCAGAATCCGGAGGTATAAAGTCTGAATACGCATTTTTAAATTTTTGCAAAGTTTTGATTTTATTTCGGTTTGTATTTTTTTTCCAGGCTGCTACTCTTTTAGATCTGCGTATGCTCTTTTCCCCGTGCCTTGTGCGATCTCGGAAAATCAGAAACAGATAGGAAAATGTGCATCTTCCGGGTAAGCTAACCGAGATCTAACCCCTGTTGTCATCGAGAAGCGAAATTTTTTTCTTGTGTGAAAATAGTTTTTTTGGAGCATGCTCTCCAAGACCATCTTCAACAACAACAACAACAACAACAACAACAATCCTCCTTCTGAACATTACAATATGTTTTGCTAGATCAGTTGGTTAAAACTTGCCTTATTAAGTAAGAGGTCTTGAGTTCAAGTCTCTCTTTTGTTACTTTTTTTGA
>ML778810.1:194820-263170 GCA_009831015.1 Picea engelmannii
TGTTCTTAAGGGGGGATGTTAGGATATTTAGAAACTTAGGAGTTAGTTAAGATCTACTTGGTCTAATATGTCGTTAGGTAAAAGTGTGTTTCTTTAGTATGCATTAGTATGCATTTGTAGTTAGGCAATCCGACGGTCACGATGTGTTCCCGACATAGAGTGATCCAACGGTTCATACTCTCCTCGATCTTAACGACCATTGATCCGTGGCTTAACACCCGATTGGTCCATGATCTCTATTTAAAGAGCATGGAGGGTCATTTGCCGATGATCGATTGTGAGAAACTCTNTTGTAAAATCTCTCTGTAATCTTTTTCTTTGCATTAATAAACTGCTCCAAGTGGCCGCGTTGGCTGGGGCCGTGGATGTTTTCCCGTAGGGGTTTTACCACGTGAAAACATCGGTGTGTTGATCTTTGATCTGGTTATGTGAGTGGTTACTGAAGGTGTTCATCCTCTGTTGGAATACCTGTGTTGTCGAACAAGGGGCTGCAATCAACATTATGAAAAAAGAGACAATGGAAAAGATTAAGCTAACCGATTTAAGACCAACTCCTATTGTCCTCCAACTGGCTGATAGATCACTGTCAAACCATAAGGTATAGTAGATGATGTTATCATCTCCGTTGATTCATGGGAGTATCTAGCAAACTTCATGATCCTACAACCAAAATCTAACCTAGGATCTAGATCCAAATTATTAGATGTGAATTTCATTTATATTTTCTCTAAAAGAAAGTGGGTTTCACCATTAGTGATTGTCCCTAAGAAAAATGGGAAGTGGTGTGTGTGTATTGACTACAGGGAACTCAATAATGTAACTCTTAAAGACTATTTTCCACTACCCTTTATCAATCAAGTTCTTGACACCTTGGCTGGTAAAATGTACTTCTCCTTCCTCGATGGGTTTAATGGCTATAACCATATCCAAATTTCCCTAGAAGATCAAGATAAAACTGCATTTACCTTTCCATGGGGAACTTATGCTTATCGAGCGTTTCCCTTTGGTGTATGTAATTTCGTGAACACTTTTCAAAGAGAGGTCCTTGGTATATTTTCAAGTTTGATCCATGATTGTGTCGAAATATGCGTGGATGACTTCACAGTCTATGGGAATAATTTCGAAGAGGCATTGGATAACCTTAAAAACGTTTTAATACGATGCCAAGAAACCAATCTCTTTCTCTCCCAAGCTCCCAATTCCAGCTACCCAAAAAGAAGGTATGTATTTTACTGGAACATGCAGGATACTATCGACAATTCATTGAAAATTTCACTAAGATTGTCTCATCGTTATTCCAATTGATTTTTTAAGATTGCATAATTTTCTTGGGATACTAATTTTCAAGAGGTATTTGATACTCTGAAAGAGAAATTGTCCATCACACCTTTTTTACAGGGACCAAATTTTTATTTTCCCTTCCACATATCTATTGATTCATCAGACTCAACCATCAGATTTGTACTAGATCAGAAGGAAACATAATCCATATGCCATCTACTACGTTAGAAAAAATATTACCCCCACCAAACAAAACTATGCAGTCACAAAAAAATATTTTTTGGTTGTTTTCCACTCGATTAATAAGTTGTGCAACTACATAAATGGCTATCATGTCTTTATCCACACAAACCACTTTTATATACAATATATATGATGAGAAAACCCATTACTAATGGTAGGGTGACTCAATGGCTATTATTGTTACAGGAGTTTGACATCACCATCCTCGATAAACTTGGAAGGGATAATGCCATTGTTTATTTCCTCTCCATGATCAACAATGAAGGAGATTTTTCGCCCGTCGAAGACACCTTCCCTGATGAATGCATGTTTTCTTTATCTATTAACACTATGTGGTTTGTAGATATTTATAACTATATGGATGCAGGGAAGCTTTCGCAACATGTGTCTCCAAAATAACATCAGAGAGTTGTTCGAAAAAGTGCCATGTATTCATGGATTGAAGGTCAACTCTAACACACAGGACCAAATCTTAGTATCCAACGATGTGTTCGAGAGGATGAAATTTATGACATCCTTAAGGTCTATCATGATGGTCCATGTGGAGGACATTTCATCGACAAATTGGATGCAAATAAAGAGCTCAAACTTGGATACTATTGACCTACCATTTTCCTGGATTCCAAAAAGTATGTCTGAAGTTGTGATGGTTGTTAGTGGATGGGATGCCCTGTTCAAGATGATGAAATTCCATTACAGTCTCAAATTATGATAGAACCATTTGAAAGGTGGGCTCTCAACTTCATTGGGCCTATCGACCCTCCATCAAGGAAGAAAAAATATATTCTTGTCTGCACTAATTACATTACCAAGTGGGTTGAATCCAAGGCCTTAACCAGAGCAACAAATAAATTAGTGCGTGACTTCCTTTATGAATATATTTTCATTCTATTTGGAGTCCCTCGAGAGATAGTCAGTAGGACCCGTGTTTTCATCTCATCTCATCCAGAACATTATGTAACAATTCAAAATCAAGAATCAGATGACTACTCCTTATCATCCACAGGAAAATGGACAAGTGGAAGTAACCAACACATTACTTGAAGGCATATTAACAAACATTGTTTGACAACACCATAAGGATTGGGATGACCGTCTCCCAAAAGCACTATGGACGTATTGAACTACTTGGAGGAATACTACTGGATTTACTCCATATGAACTTGTCTACGAGAAGCATGTGGTCATGCCAATTGAATTTGAGATCAAGACATTCAAAACAGAAATGGAAGTAGGCCTATATCTCTCAAAGGACCAATAACATCATCTAAATCAAGTTAATGAACTGGACAAAAAAATTCGAGCCGCTCTCCAACAGACAACTTTTATTCAACATCAGAGAGCCAAATCGCACAACAGGTTCATCAAGAAAAATAAATTTAAGGAAGGTGATGTTGATATTATGGTAGCTGCAGGAGGTATTTACCTCCATGTGTAAACCTGATGAGAATAGAATATTACAGAAATCAAGAAGAAACCCTAATGAGTTGGCTAATAACCCTAGAATACAAGTCGGCTCAAGAGGATAACTTGTATTAGGTTATTAGCCTCCAAGAGAAGAAGTTGGCTAGAATAAATATTATATACCAAAGAATTAATACCCAGAATGAGAAGTTGGCCCTGGCAGTCTGCCAGATTTAATATAAATACAGGAGGCCAGTCTTCGTTCTGGCCAGTATTCTCAGAACTAAAGAGCACACTTGTGCGCACTGCAGTTGGGAAGTTTTGTGCACAACTTTGGAGGAGAGCTGTTGTTGCAGCTGTTGCAGCTAGCAGATTTCATTTTGGCTTGGACCATATCTTGGTTATGGTTTGGACGATCTTATCAGCTCTTGTTTGGTGCACTATCCTTGGAGGAAGATGCACTACCATTTGTTTGACTATCTATCCTAGGGTTTGCTTCCGGAATAATTCTCTATCAAGGTTAAGGTGCTCGAAGGGTAGCTTTGGCCTATGGTTGGGTGACAATAGTGATATTATCTATGGTAAAACGAGCACATTATAACAGGTGATTGGGCCCTCCTATTTGACTCTAGATAAAAGGATTAATGAGGCAAATTCATTACTCGGTGGATGGGACCTTATGATATTGACACATTGTATGATAATGGCTCTGTTAAGTTGCACACTATTGATGAAGCATGAACTCCAATCATGGCTAATGGCCATTGACTACAATTGTATCAAAAGCTAGCTTCAAAAGAGGAATTCATTTAGGATATCATAAAGCAAGCTGATTTGGATATTTTAACCCTGGTAACAAAAACACCAAGGATGGTTCCCTCTCTATAGACTAATAAGAAAGAAAAAAAAAAGAGAGATAAAAAGAAAAAAGAAAAAAAAAAGAGAGATAAAAAGAAAAAAGAAAAAAAAAAGAGAGAAAAAAATAATAATAAATAATAATAAATTTGGGGGTGAAAACCTATCTCAGGCACCCCTGGACCCAATGAAAATGGAAAACCAGGTTATTGGACAATATCCCTGGGGGTAAGAAAATATCAATTGTGAAAACCCCTTTTGGGGTGCAATTGGGCAAGCTCTGTTTGAAAACCAATTCTATGTCAGACAGAGCTTGTAAAAGTATAAAAAAAATTATAAAAAGAGAGAGAAAAAAAATAAAAAATAAGATGCATCTAGAAACATTACTTATTAACCTAGTGTCATATTTATTTCAGGTATTTTCAACTTTGTTTACTATTCTTACATAGCCCTTATATCCATTAACCTAGTATTTCATTGAGTAACAACACCCTAACATCTCTCAATACTTCTCCCTTCAATATATCCTTTTACTCAAAAGGTGTAAACCATTTATACCCCATCAACAATTGGTTTGTAGGGATAGCTCTCTTTCCATTCACAATTAGGATGTATTGAGTAAACCCTAATGTGATGCCACTCATCTGTACCATTATGGAAATTAGTTTTCAAATATATTCTTCTTTTACATAACCTTTTGTCGGTATTTTGTTTCCACGACTAGCCCCATTTTTAAGCACTACCATGTATTGCATTGCTTGTTTTCCTACACTAAAATAAGGCCATAAGGTTTACCTTACCACTTATAAACCCAACCCCCATGAAGCTAATTGTCATTGGAAAGAAATTTGGATAAAAGTTAGGTCAAGTTCCTCATTTTGATCAATTCCAATACACTTAACACTACACTGCCTTAGCAACTAATCATTTCAATAATGTCTTTCATGTTAAATTTTGGGTTTTTCTGAACATACCATTTCCAAGGTATGGTTAGCTAGATATTCTAGCAAAATGACAAGACTTAACACTTACACATGCTCAAATATCATTCCAAATTTTGGAATTAACACCTATGACGACTGTGATATGTTTTCCAATGAAAGAACCCATCATGTACTTTACCACCATCCAGATTTCCTCTGTGATCTCAATTGTCATCCAAACTGAAAGGTCACTCCACGTTTTATTCATATCAATTTTTGAAGAGCAATATTGATCTATGGAGATTATCATTTACAAGTAAGGTTGTTAAGGTAAGAATCAATGTCTTCTAAAGATAAAATATCTCAAGGGTATACTTGCAAAATTTATCCCATCATGTGCACTAGATGGAACTAAAAGAAAGAGGATATATTGAGATATTCCTTCAACATTACAAGTCATAATTGGGCTTTAATATAGTAACAGGGAGTGACCTTGGGGCCAATGGTTAGTCTCTAAGGCTTGGGGTTAGAATTAAAAACTTCAACAAAGGAGTATCGAGAGGCTTTCTCATCCCACCATGGAAAGAAGTTTCCCTCGATCTGTAGAAATTCATAACCTCTAAAAGGAGATTTAAAATGGTTTATTATTACCATATTAGATTGATTCTTCACTTACAAAATCAACAACACATCAACCTTACTTTCTTCCTCCTTAAAATTATCTCAAATATGACCACCACATCTCAAAGGAGGATAAAAACTGAAAGTAATTTATACCATCATGGTCTAGTGAAGATGATTATCTTAAATGAGCTGAACGAAAGAAGGAAGGACTGGAATATGTTCATGGGAGACAAGCATTTTAGCAGAAATCCTAGAGCAAGGGTTCTATCACCCTTTGTACATCAGAGCCTTAAAATATTAAATAAAGGTAGGGCTTCAACTGCTAAGGATGGTATGACAAGTTCAAGTTCAAGATCAAGGTCAGGGAAAAATGAAATTCCTCCTCAAAGAACAAGAAGTATGACCAAAGTTGACACTACACATAAATCATCTCAACATGAGGAGGATGAAAATATGAACATCAAAGGTAAGGCACAAATTCCTGAAGTTGCTAAGTTAGAATCAAATTCATGTGGACGAAATGAGACTTTGCCACCTGAAGATGATCCGAAATTTAACTTGATCTAAAATTCAAGATCTTTTAACCATTATTTGCATGTGAATTTTTAACTGTTAACCATCTTTGTAATGAAAAATTAAAGAACATCCATCAAGCACATGAGCACATAAACATGTAAGCAAACCATCTATGAACAAGAATTGGTAACGGAGTTCACCAGACTTCCTGGCTACGTCTCCGGGTCCACTCCAACAGTGAGACCGCTCTTTAATTAATCTCAAATGCTTAAAAATTACAAAGAAAAGGATTACATAAGAGCTCCCAAAAACCAACTTTCAGATCTGCGATTCTGGGCAGAAACAGACATCATAGGTGGCTAGAAAACGTCTTTCTGCAAATTTTGACTATAAACTCGAGTATGCTTGGCTCGCTCAAATGGGCTCTAGAGGCACTTTTCTGTTTGGCTACTCTGATGACAAAAAAGATAGCATATTCAGAATCCTCTCGAAATTCTGCAACTTTTGAGTATAAAGTCGACATATTTCTGAGCAGGTCGCCTGGAACACCTCTTGGCACGAATTCCAATATAGCCTCTGCCTGTCAGATCTGTATAGTCTCGAAAAGCATTCCACTCCTCTTCTAGAGGCACTTTTCTGTTCGACTACACTGATGAAGAAACAAAGAGCATATTCGAAATCTTCTCGAAATTCTGCAACTTTTGAGTATAAAGTTGATCTATTTATGAGCAGGTCGCCTGGGACACCTCCTGGCACGGATTCCAATGCAGACTCTGCCCAATCTCCCCTGCCTCATTTTACGTGCCTGACTAAATAAACAGAGCCGCTAACCAATTCTCCAAACTTAGCGAACCTCCTCCAGATTTGGCAGTAACCGCCAGATTTGACGAAAATCCGCTAGATTTGGCTGGATCCGCCAAACTGTTGGCTTCTAGAAGGTGACACGTGTCATGCTGACGTCAACATCCGTACTGCTGACGTCATTAATATGCCTGTTGATTGTTTGACTTTTTATCGTTATTTTCGAGAAACTTCAGAGTGTCATAACTTCTTCATACGAGCTCTGTTTGAGAAAGTAAATATATGGTCGGAATCAAGAGAACGAGCTAGACGCAATGGCGTTGGTTTCATCCAATTATGAGAACTTTGATTTTTGAGCATTTTCTGAGCCTAGGGACCCTTCTGAGACTTCTGGGTCATTCCTAGATCCTCCTTTTCTACATTTGAGTATTTTCGAGCGGTTTTGGATCCACCTAGATTAGAAGATGAGATGGATGAAGATGTTGATGCAAAAATGATGGAACCTCTAGAAACCAACATCCTAGAGGGAATGGAACATGAACCATCCAACAAGAAAAAGTGCAACCAAAAAAGTAATCATAAAATGCTTCCAGCCTACAACTCTCAATTGTTAAAAAACCTTCATATCTCAGATTGTTAAAAACAATTGATAAACTTCAGTTAGAAAATTCAAAGTTGAAACAAAAACTTGTTGAGTATGAGACATAGGTTGTTAACTTTAATACACCTTCAATATCAGTCGAAGTTAGTAACCATGTATCTATTGGGAAGAATAAGTGTAATGTTCCCCTCTCATTGACAAGAACAATAGAGGACTTAGTAGTCTAGTCACCCCTCTAGGCTATAGTCTCATGGGTAAAAGGGAGTTAGGAGGTGCTAAAGTGTCATTAAGGACTTAATGTTATTTTATTAAAGTGACTTTGATAAAGCAGAAAAGAGTTGTTTGAAATGAGGAGAAAATAAAGTAATAACCTTAGAAAAAGCAATAAAGTGACTCAATTGAAAATTAGAAGATGGAAGTATAAAAGAGAGAGGATGGCGCATCACTCCTGATTCATGTCATTTTTCTCTTGTTGCTTATTGAGCTTGGCATCTTAGGTTTTGAGGGTTTTGAGTCAAAAAACCCTAGAGACCAGCAAGGAGGTGAAATATCTCTTTGTTCTTGGTCCAAGCTTGGCCAAGGAGGTGAAATATTCCTCCCTCACCATTCTATTCAACTATAGGTTGGTTTCTATAATGGAATAAAGAGACATGGCGCAATTTTGAAGGTTTTTTGCAGATAGGGCGCACAGTTGGAGGAGAATTAGTTCAATTTGGGTAGGAGAAGGGAGATCTGAGGAGAATCTCTTTCATGGGAGGTTTGCTAGGACTAGAGTGTCGTTTGTCACCCATTATTGGAGGATTTACTCTACATATTTATTTATTGTGATCATTGGGAAAAATTATGAAGAGGGGCGCACTGTCCATTGGGTATTCAGTGAGTTGAAGGTGAAGATGTGAAATTTTGATAGAGGGATCTCTCAATTGACATTCTACATCACTCGATCTACAATTTGGTAGTGTTTTCCAGGGTTTATAGGTATTCCTTCAGGGAGGCTGAATTTCTTAGGTGGTTACAGCTAGTTTGGGGCACACCTCCACCAGATATGAAGGTGTTACGGCTTCAAGGGAAAGAAATGGATCTTGTATGTACTTGCGAGATGTTACTGAAGACCTAGGAGGACTCACATCACTATTTCAATATATCTTGGTGGCATATTCAACTCATACTTCTTATTCTGTACTATATTATTCCATTTCTGTAGATCCCATGTATGGAGGTCATCATATTATCTAAATAAAGGTCAAATGTGAATTTATTGAGTATTTCATTGTGTTATATTTCATGTATATTGTTATATCCATGTATTGCTGTGCTATATTCATTCTTCATATTCTATAAATCTCAATCCAACCCATCCAACGCAACTCTAAGAAGCACAATCTACAAAAACACTCAAATAATAACAGAAAAAAGGTCATAAAATAAACCTAAGTTTCCAGGAAATATTCTTGGGAACGCTACAATAAGCATAATGAGATGGAAACTAGTGAGAATGATGTTTCAAAAGAACATGAAAATGAAGAAATTTTTTAGGATTCCTAGGATATACCAACAGAACACTATGAATAATATTCAATGACAAAAAATGAGAATGCCTTAGAGGAGGAAGATCAGTCACAAGTCAAAATAGAACATATACTTTCCTAGGAAGAAAATTTCATTATTGTTATCTTGGATGGAATAATGGTAAATACTTATGCCTTCTTGTAACTCAATCCTGATCTGCCAAACTACAGAAATAAGGATGAATTGTTCGACTTGGGTATTGTTGATAAGGAAAGCCATCAAAAGTTCATTGAGAATTTGAATAAAGAATGTTTCAATATGTACATTGATCAAGAATATAAATGGAAGAGAAAGATCATATATTACAGGGAACAATTGGCCCATAGCCAAGGTCAAGTCAGCAGGTGTGTGAACTAGCTTTACAGGCTCTATCTTTCATAGCTCCATCCAAAGTATATGGTATATTCCTCCATGAGAGGTGGAAACAATTCCAAATTCGGTAGATAGTATATGGACATGTGGTTGATATTCACACCTCAGAGAAATTTAATGATGCATTTTCTTCTGCTTCACCCCATGATCAAGATTTTCTCTATGAATTGTACCAGTTTAACTTCCTTATGCAGGATAAATCCAGGTGGAATCCAAACCCCTATGTTGGGGATATATAGCTCAGGGATTTCTCTTCATTCATATACAATCAAGTAATTTGGAAAGGGGCTTGAACATTTTATGATAGGGTAGAGGAAAACTCTAGTCTCCACATCCAAGACAAATATCCTTTGCCTATGACTATCCAAGAAGAGTATTTTGGGTTCTTGGTTGATCCTATGATTACTACCAGAATAAGACAAAACCAGTGCCTGGCTATTTCATATTTTGAAGATAATGTGAAGCATTATTCCTCAGAATATTTGATCGATTCTCATGAGAGGTGAGTAATTCTACCAGATAACCTTAGGGAAAAGGATCCTACTACCTACCCTCTCTTAAATATTGTCATGGATCGAGAAAAACTCTATGTGGAATCAATTAGGAGGCATGGTATTCAATGGATGGGGTTAAGATTTCATTACCCCCTCATTTGGTGTCCTACCGAGGTTTACCATATCACTTTGTAGTTGTATGAGTTCAATGAACTTACACAATGGACATAGGTGGAAGGGATTCTAGGCTTCTACACTTCAAAAGAATTTGGCCACCCAACATATAACTGGAGTGACATCCATGCAGGTATTCTATAAAGAGATTAGCAGGTTGAATGGGGACATGTAACTACCTCGGGAAGGGGGAGATTTCAGGACCTTTATATGGTATATTTTATACATGAATTTACCTATGTTTTACCCTGCTTCCACTTCATTTATATGTCTATTTGTAAGTCATTTAACTACTCCACAATGAATTGGATCTTAGATTTAGTAAACTATAGTTTGGTCATTTTTCTATGAAATAGATTAGGATGCTTGATCAAAGTTGCTTCCATTTTAATATATATGTGCCTAACCTAAAGTATAAAGTGAATATTTTTTCCTCAAGTTAGTAATAAAATCTCCAAGTATTATGACATTGGTTTTGAAGGATTTTGAGCAAGGAATTCGACATCGGGAGAATATTGTGATTTATGGATGCCATTAATTCATTTTTCCATTCCAAGGAGCTGTTGGAATTGTTGTTTCCATGAATAACCATTTCCGTGGATTGTGGGGCTCATCTGGAGCATCTTTGTATGAGGATATTTTGGACGCACCTTAAAGTTCCATTGCGGTTTTGGACGAGTTATTCCTCACCCATGCTACATGTTATCACACAATTTGTACTTTCCCAAATCCCAAAGGCAAGTAAGCGTAGATTGGAGTAACACATAGGTGGCCCTGTCATTGTCACCCCAACAGGGTACCTATTTCTCTTTAGGAGTAGGAAAACCTCACTCCAAGGGAGATGTATCARGACCTAGTTGGTTGATGAAGGGAAAAAAAAGGCTATATAAAATCCCACCCCTCGTCACTCAAGTTAAGAAGTCACTTGGTAAGTGTTAGGTTATGAAAAATGTATAAATATCTTCCTTTTTCCCACATTTCATGATATCATCTTGATTGACTTTTCGGTTAATTAGGAGAAAATAGGATAGAAAATGAATAATATACCCTTTAGTGTTATTGTTGAAATTAGATTACATAGATCCTAAAATACGATTGGAATTGTTTGATTTTGTTACAGGATTGGTTAAATATTGTCAAACCTGAGATAGAAAAGGAGATCTTGAAGATGCGCAAGATATTGGATGTTGAGGACTTTATGGCACAAGGAAGTTTTGAAGATGATTGAGTTTCTTATATTGTAACTTTATAATAGGAAAGCAATCCTGAAGATCTCTCGATCCTCAGGATAGTTTAATTTACCTAGATTATTGTAATATATAAGTGGTAATAGATCTTGGAAGGGATATAGAAGAATTGCACCCAAGAACTCTGAACTTAGAATTACTCTGTGTTAGCATTTTTTGTAAATGTTGTACCAGCTATGAAATCAATAAAATATTTGAACGGTTTTACCATTTCTACATACTGAGTTTCGAGTAGCAGTGATTCTAAGGACCAAGGGCCCAGTCTGAAGGAGCTAATGTTCGACCTGTAATTGTATCGGTTCAATTTCTGTTTTGTGATTCGATTCTCTTTTACAGTAGTTAAATGAATGCATAAGTGTGTTGACGATTTTATATCGTTTGCGTGCAAGAGATAGACATTTCCTTAAGCATTAAATGATTGATGTTCCAGTTTCTATTACTGAGGTTTGATGCGTGATAGTTCCTCATAATTTCATATGCGTTGTTCCTTTTACTTAGATTAGAAATTGTTGTTCCTTTCAATTAGTTTACATTTGATGTTCCTTCCCGTTAAGATATAGTTGATGTTCCTTTAAATAGAAGTACAATTGATGTCTCTTTCGATTAGATTACAGTCGTTGTTTCTTTTCATAGATAGAGTAATTCACCTTTTCCTTTCCAGTAATTTGATTCATAGTAATAGTCAATTCTGCAAGTCTTTATTTAGATTCAATTACTTCTTTTAGTTAAAATGAATTCAATAGATTAATTAGTTCCTTTCCATTTCACAGCATTAGATTTCAATTCCTAGAATCTTTAATGAATGTTTGAGGAACTTGATTGTTGATAAACTCATATTTTCTTTAACTACATGATTTTAGCCTCTACGAACTATTTGCATAGACTTTGCTGATATTCTTGAGATAAAGACGAATCCTCGGGTTGATAAATTAATGTTAAACTAAGGTTGTTTTTAGACATCTTTAGACCCCATCATTTTGGCACCGTTACCGGGGAAGAATGTCAAAAGTAGCATAGATTGTGCCTCTGGAGGACGAGGTATTGAAGACGGAAGGTAAGAACCTACACAGGCAATAAGTAAGATGCTTATGCCAATGCCTACCTCCAGCTGATGCATTAAGAGGTTGCATAGGTGTTTTTCTTTCTTGATTTTATTTTTTTGTGTGAAGTGTGTATGACTAAGAAGAAAGATCTTGAAAAACCAAAACCCACACCAAAAATTACCAAATCCCAGGGCTCGGTGCTCCCTGGAAGAAGCACTTTCATAGACGAAATCATCCTTAAAGAAGAATCTCAAGCTTTGGTTGGACCTAGAAAAGGATCTACTTGAATCCCTCGGGTAGCAGTTTCACCAACTGTAGCCCACATTGAGATTCATAGAAAAATTGAAGGGACTAAGAAAAGCTTTTAGAGCATAGATCTTCCACACATCAACCCTTTAGAAGAGGGAAACCCTTGTAATCTAGAGGAAGGAGAAGGAGAAACTAGCAGGGTAGCTAAGGAAGACCCACCACCTGATCTTGAATCTCCTGTGAAAGAAGAAGGCATACCCGAAATCCCAGATAGAGGGAGTGCAATCAAATCCCCTAGAGGATAAGATAACCAACCAATTCGAATAAAATATCCGGATCAAGAAATCCCTGAAGATTTCTGGCATATTTTCGATCAAATGGCACAACAAAATCAACAACGTCCCCAGACTTCCACTTTGGAATATCCGATAGTTGATACAATCGCCAATGCCCCCATGAAGTAAATTCCCCTACAAAACCTACCCACCTTTCATGGATTAATCTCAAAAGACCCGGATGCATTCTTATTTGAATTGATGTCCTATGTAGAGGGTATGATTACACCTCTAAACCCCAAAAATTAAAAATTTTCCCCTCCACTTTGAAAGGAGCAGCTCTATGTTGGTTTATGGGATTAGGGGGGAGGAACTATAAACTCATGGGATGAGATGAAACATGCCTTCTTGAAAAAATATCAGGATTATTGTAGAACCAAGGACTTAAAAGATGAAATCTTTCAAATGATTGCAAAATAAAATGAATCATTAGAAGAATATGTAGAGAGATTTCAATATAATTTACAAAGATCACCCTATGGTCCATTAACAGGTGAAGTACTTAAGGAAACTCTAATTATGGGTATGAAAGATGAATGGGTAGAAACATTGAATCTAATGGGAAAGGGTGACATTTATCAAGAAACTTATGATAACATCATTCAATTGTGTATCAGGTGCTCACGAGGAAGCACATAGACTAGATCAGGAATGCAGACTTCCCTCATCAGAAGTAGCAATACTACAAGCGAGGGTGTCACGCGAGCTGAAGTTGGTAATCTCTTAGAATATTTCAAAACATATATTCTGAGTGCTCTGACTACACAATTGGATGTATTTCAGGCCAAACAGAAAAAAACAAAAGCAGAACATACTTTGGCCATATTTTTCCACAGATGCAGAAGAAAACACGATCGAAGGGATTGCCCTTTGGATGTGGTTTGGGTCTGTTCCATCTATGCCAAGGATCACAACATGGAGCAATGTGCATCTCTCCCTGGACTAAAAGTTGTCTTTAGAGAAGAAGAAGAGGAAACAAAACCATTATATATGATGGCTCAACATCGTCAATGGAAAACCCGTCCTCCAAATACACTACAAGACCCTTCCTCTTTCTTCTCTGGACAATATAATCAACAACAAGATCCTAGTAATGCATGGCAGGGCTATCCATTTACTAATTAGAAATGGCAGCCCCAACAATACCCACCTACAAATCCCACTTGGCAAAACGAGCCCGCTGCAAATCCTGCTTGGCAGAATCAACCAACTGCAAATTCCACCTGGCCTAACTCACAATATCCCACCTCATCTTAGCAAAACTCAAATAACAACATCTACCCTTCATAATGGCCCAACAAGACTGTGCAAAACCCAAATTGAAATCAGAATTGGCAGTGCCCCATGGGGATAAACAACCAACCCATGGGGATGGCCCCTCAAACTCAACCCACGTTGCAAGCACCACTCCAACTGCCCCAGAACCCAAAATCACAATTCTTCCCTCAATTACCAGCCCAACCTCACCCAAATCCAAATAACATACCGACTCAGCTCGTCCATATTATGGAGAATGGTAAAGGAGAAACCAACTCGGTAGGGTGCAACGAACTACGGTTGAGATCGGGGCGCATAATCTCTCCTGAAGAAAATAACGTTTCTTAAGAGCAAGAGAATGAAAAAAAACTAGTAATAACACCCTCGACTGCGGTAATAACAGAAGAAATCAAGCAGGGGGGAAACACAGTTGAATCACAAGATCCTGATAAGGATGCAACTCCCTCCGCTCCGTTCCCTGAAATATTGATGATAGAAAAATCGACCGTATATCCCAATTTCGACATTGTAGGGGAACTCAATAATTTATACATCAAGATTCCACTCCTTCAAGCTCTTCAAGACATCCCAATTTAAACAAATATGATCAAGGATCTATGTGGGAGAAATCCCGTCAGAAAAATTAAAGATCCATCATCAACAGTTCGCGTGGTAGGAGCCTTGTCTGATCCAATTTTAGGTAGACAAGAACTGGTCAAATATGCAGATCCGAGGAATCCCATAGTAACAGTTCAGATCAAGGGCTGTTCTTTTCCAAATATGCTAGTTGATTTGGGAGAAGCGATCAACATCCTGACTATGGATACCTGCAGTACCCTGGGTTTTGACTCCTTCGAACCCACCACAATTATGTTGCAGTTGGTAGATCGATCAGTGGTTCGACCAGATGGCACATTACATGATATAACCATCTCTGTCGACTCTTGGGAATATCTGGCAGACTTCCTCGTCATCAACCCAAGAATTAGACTTGAAAGGAATCCATTGATACTGGGAAGGCCATGGCTCGCAACAACAGATGCATACATAGGATTCCTAATGAGTAATATGACAATCACTAGAGGGGGTATCACAAAGAATCTCATCTTATATCCTCCTGCCAAGCCAAGACCAACTTTCATATATCCACAATTGCCACCACCACGATACCCAAAAAAGGATTTACGAGCCCCTCTTACATTGGAAGAAGCCCTCAGACTTAAAAATCAGCTAGAGGATGACGTAATTAGTGGGTTTATTAATATCCTAGCCACCGTGAGAAACCCAACCTGCCAGATGCTCCAAGTTGTTCTAGACTGTGAAGCACAGGGAGACCTGCTGGAAGATTTAATGGAACAACAAATTCCAACTACATCTGTTCATAACAACAAATCCGTCTAGATTGTACCAGGGAGGTCTCTGAACATCAATTCCAATTTAGATGAACAACAACAACAAAAGATAATTCAAGGCCTCTCCAAATACCAACAAGCTTTTGCATGGGAGTATTCTGATATGAAAGGTATTGATCCACAAATTTTCACACACCACATTTATGTTGAAAAATACGCTTGACCTATTCGACAACCACATAGAAGACTGAATCCCCATCTCAGAGATATTGTTAAGGAAGAATTACAAAAGCTATTGGATGTAGATTTTATATATCCTATCTCAGATAGTCGGTGGGTTTCCCCATTGATGATCATCCCAAAGAAAAATGGGAAATGGAAGATATGTGTTGACTACAGGGAACTTAACAAAGCCACTCAAAAGGATCATTTCCCCTTACCTTTCATCGACCAGGTCCTGGATACTCTAGCAGGAAAGAAATTATTTTCTTTTTAGATGATTTTAGTGGTTACAATTAGATCTAGATCGCCCCAGAAGATCAATATAAAACTATATTCACCTGCCCCTGGGGTACCTTTGCATACAGAGTATTACCCTTTGGACTATGTAATGCTCCAGCCACATTCTAAAGGGCCATCTTGAGCATATTCAACGACCTGATCAGTGAAGGGATTGAAGTCTACATGGATGAATTCACTCCTTATGGTGACGACTTCGATCAAGCACTGAATAATCTGGAGAAGGTACTAGAACGTTGCATTGTGACCAGGTTATGTTTAAGCCACGAAAAATGTCACATGATGATGACAGAAGGTGTGGTACTAGGGAATTATATTTCTGCAGATGGAATTAGAATAGATCCAACGAAAATAGAGGTAATCCTTAATCTAACTACACCACACACACAAACTGAGGTATGTAGTTTCCTTGGCGCTTCAGGATACTATCGTAGATTTATGGAAAAATTTTCAAGAACCGTTGCAACTTTACATGCTTTGAATGGTAATGTAGAGTTTCAATGGTCTGACAAGTGTGATGTGGCATTTGCAGGACTCAAGAAGCTGATCTCGACAGCACCGGTGTTGAGGGGACCAAATTGGAAAATACCATTTTACATCTCCACCGATGCATCAGATATTGCCACAGGCGCTGTCCTTGGACAGGGAGAAGACAAGAAACCCTACGCCTTTTATTTTATTAGCAAGAATCTTACTCCAGATGAACTTAATTATATTTTAACAGAAAAATATTTTTTAGCTATTATACATGCCATCAATAAATTTCGCCATTATATAACAGGCTATCCCGTTATTCTGTATATTGATCATTCTGCTATTATATATATAGCTAATAAACCAATTACTAATGGACAGGTCACTCAGTGGTTATTACTATTGCAGGAATTTGACATCACCATCAAAGATCGACTCGGGAAAGAAAATCTCGTCGTAGACTTCCTATCCCGCATACCCAAAACAGACAACTTCTTAATAGTTGAAGATCAATTTCCATACGAGCATCTGTTTTCCGTTACTACAAAGCCACCTTGGTACGATGGTGTGGAAAATTATCTGGTGGTGAGAATATTACCGACACGTATATCATCGAGGGAAAGAAAACTGATCGTCCAACGTAGCGCACGATTCGCTTGGATCAACAAATATCTCTTCCACACAGGAGTTGATCTCCAGATCCGCAAATGCATACGAGATGATGAAATCTATGACATACTAAAGGAAATACATGATGAGCCCTGTGGTGGGAATTTTGCAGACCGCAGGACTGGACACAAAATTTTTCATATGGGCTATTATTGGCCCTCAATATTTAGAGATGCGAATAAATATGTCCAGACCTGCGATAGTTGTCAACAAATGGGAAAACCAGGTTAGGCTGATGAAATTCCTTTGAAAGCACAAGTAGTTACATAACCATTTGAGAGATGGGCACTAGACTTCGTTGGCCCCTTCAATCCAAAGTCAAATCAGAAGGCCTATATTCTAGTTGCAATAGACTACATGACTAAATGGGTAGAGGCAGGATCCCTACCAAATGCAACATAAGAGGTAGTCATCAATTTGTTTTTCAAACTATTTGTATGCTATGGACTACCCAGGGAAGTAATCACTAATGGAGGGTCACAATTTACAACTCATAGAATCACCACCACCCTCGAAAATTATCATATTAAGCACAGAGTTACTTCTCCATATCACCCACAGGCAAACGGGCAAGTAGAAAGCACAAATAAGGTCCTGGAGGCAATCTTGACAAAGACTGTCTCAACAAATCAACAGAATTGGGATTCTGAGCTTCCAAATGCCTTATGGGCTTATCAAACAACATGGAAAACACCACTGGCTACTCTCCCTATCACCTAGTTTATGGAAAAGAACCCATCTTCCCAATCGAGTTTGAGATTAAAACCCTAAGGATGGCCCAGAAAATTGGACTAGATCTAACAGCGACACATAAACAACGCCTTAAAAAAATCAATGAATTGGATGAAGCAAACCTATATACTGTGGAGCACACAACTATTATTCAGCAACAGAGAGTATCCTGGCACAACAAGCATATCAAGAAGAAATCATTCAAGAAGGGTGATTGGGCGCTTCTCTACGATTCCAAATTTCAGGATTTTTCGGGAAATTTACAGACATGGTGGCTGGGACCATATGAAATTGAGGAAGCCCATGATAATGGCACGGTCAATTTAAGCACCATAGATGGCTCTAGATCTCTATTTTTGATTAATGGGCACCGGCTATGACTTTACCATCATCCACCTTCAAAAGAATCCTTTTACCAGGAAGTAAGTAAAGATCCTACCATTCAAATTTCGGCTAGCTGGGAAGGTAACCCAACCACCCCAACTCCATAAATGATGAATTTTGTTGACATTGTACATACTGTATATAGATTTATCGTAGAACTTATTGTGTTATTAGTTTCCTTTTTGTTTATTATTATGAAATCCACTTGAGAAAATCATAATGAACACAACCAACACTCATTTTTGTTCCTCACTCTTGCTTTATCTTGTCACAAAGACCTTGTCTTTCATGGAAAATCCACCATTTTTTTTTCTTTATAGTAGTAAACGGGAAAATATTGAACACTTGCTATTCCTTTTGCACACTTGTTGTTCCTTTTGCGTGCCTGTTGTTCCTTTTGAACACTTGTTGTTCCTTTTGCGCGCCTGTTGTTCCTTTTGCATGCCTGTTTTTTATTTTGAAAACTTGTTGTTCCTTTTGCGCTCCTGATGTTCCTTTTGAACACTTGTTGTTCCTTTTGCACGCCTGTTGTTCCTTTTGCGCATCTGTTGTTCCTTTTGAACAGTTGTTGTCCCTTTTGTGTGCCTATTGTTCCTTTTGAACACTTACTGTTCATTTTACGCGCCTATTGTTCCATTTGAACACTTGTTGTTCCTTTTGCACGCTTGTTGTTCCTTTTGAACACTTGTTGTTCCTTTTTGCACGCCTGCTGTTCATTTCACCGTTCCTTCCCTACATTGCTGATAAAACGCCAAGACATTCCTTTGGGGTACGACTTTCACCAAATAATTTTCACCAACATTATTTATAATTATCATCACAACGATCTATCATTATTTTTTGGACTATCTCCCATACCTTATCAAATTGTTTTTTGGATTACTTTCTTCGAAATATCTTAAACCTTGTTCATAACCTGTAAACCACCACAATTCGTTTCTTTTTCTCTTATACATACAAATACACTTGAATGATATCTTGCCTTTATATTATAATAAGGAGTCTTAGGCACACTTTTACTTGGCATCCTTACACTTCTTTACGCCATCCCTTACTCTTAAGGAGTAGATGAGCCTCCCTTAATACACCTCTAAAAAAAAAAAAAAGGCAATAATTTTTTCCCCCCACAAAGAATAGGGGGTCTCATCATGAGCCAACCTACCATGATCATAGGATACTAACCTAAGTGACATTCCCACTATGGCTACCACACCAGGGAAATGACCTTTGATATTTTCTTTTGTCAAAGGACAAGAGGTCTCATCATGAGCTGGCTTGTTCACTTAAGTTACACTCTAGTGAGTGGCATTATCATTATCTGGATACCAAACCAGGATAATGGTATTTTTTCGGGAAACGATGATTCAAATATTAAAAAAAAAAAAAAAGGAATAAAGATAAGTAATAAAAAAATTCCGCAAAGAATAGGGGGTCTCATCACGAGCCAACCTACCACGATCATAGGATAATACCATAAGTGACATTCCCATTATGGCTACCACACCAGGGCAATGGCCTTTGAAATTTTCTCTTCAAAGGACAAGGGGTCTCATCACGAGCCGACTTGTTCACTTAAGTTACAATCTAGTGATTGGCATTATCACCATCTGGCTACCAAACCAGGATAGTGGTCTTTTTGGAAAAGACGATTCAAATATTTATCAAGGATACATGCTCATATAAGGGTTAAAAGGCAACTCTGTCGAGGCTATGGATGCCTTCTAGTAGTAGTGGCTCTGCCTGTGGTATGGAAGTTTACCTTAAACACTAAGTTTCTGGGTGTCTCTAGATTTCCTTCATAACGAGGCTATCATTTCGGCTGTATTCAATAAAACAGAAAAGTAACAACATTATGATATGTGAGATATTATTTTAAATGAAGAGATTTAATTTATTCGGCTTATGTATCCTTAAAGCATTTTTTTTTAGTATAGGTATATTAAATTCATTTTTTTTCCACGAAAGAGGACTAATGTTTAATGATTACCATTAAAATATGTTGTTTGAAAATTAATGATTGATCCCCATTGGCGGCAACAATGAAATCATTATCTCTCACCGGAAATACCTACACTCATTACATTCCCCTACCGATGAAGGTCAAGGTCGACCTCTACATTAATGAGGGGAGTGGACACTCGACACACTTCTCGATAAAATAGTAATGATTGTAATAAATACCCACATTTGTAAACACTTGTTGTTCTATGATATTTTCTATTTTCGGTAATTTGTTTCCTCCAAGCTAGTCTAACCAAGTCTGCTACCAGAAACGATAGTCGTTCGCATTTTCTCACAAAAATGGGTGGTAGAAGTGTGCACAGGGAGCCAAATTTACTACAGGTTACAGAGAAGGCAAGAGAAATCCTACACCATCTGGGGTGGATGGGGTACTTCAACTGTTTGCAAGGATATGCCACGAATTTCATGCTTGAATTCTTTCAGAATCTGCAAGGAGAAATCTCTATGGTGCAAGGCATATGAATCTCAGTCACCCCAGAAATCTTAGCAGAGGTCACATGCCTCCCTAACACAGGAATTCAGTGGACAGGAATATACACAACGCTGAAGGAAGCTGTGGAATCTTTCACAGACCCTGGGGAATAATTGGATAAGAAGGGAAAGGGACTTAATCTCAATACCCTCAGGGAACCATGGAAGGAACTGGCAGGGGTAATTCAATGGTACATCACCTGTGATGGACGATACAACGCAATTCGACCTCGCCACCTCAAGTTGCTGGCAGCCTTAAAACAACGGTTAGTACTTAATCTAACTTTCTTTCTGAATGCCATATTACATGAGGTTTCCTTAAGAACAAAAAATTCCAAGGATCCTATTACTGTTATCAACCACCACAAATTAGTTAAACTGATAACAAATAAAGCACTGAGTCAAACTCAATTGACCTGGGATAGTCTGATTGATGCCAATATACCTCCACAACTGGAGTAGCCTGAATTATGCAATGAAGACCCACCACAGGAAATTGAAGATAAACAGGCAGAGGAGACTACCAACCAAAGAGAAATTCCATCTCCTCAAACCGAAGCTGAGGCAAACCCTGCCCAAATCACAGAGGCCCAGACCTCACAAATACATGCATTAATGAAAAAGAGGAAGAGAGAAACGGTTTCCCCTAAATCCATCATTAAGACAAGGAGGAGAAGAAGACAAATTCAAGAAACAACTGAAGCAATTCAGGATACAACAAAACAACCTAAAGAACTTCAGAATTGTATAGAACAGTCTCTATAGGAAAATGTTCAAGAAATTGGGCAAACAGAACAAACCTCACAAAGGAATGATCATGAGGACACCCAACCAACATTAGAGCATCTGACAGAACAATTTTTGAAGAGCTATGAGGTAGAAATACCTCAGGTTTTGGGGAGCTTAGGAACCTCAATTGACAGAGGCACAAATAATCCAGAAAAATGCCCAGAACAAGCCTCCTCTTCAAAACCAACTAAATATTTTCTTGATATTGAATTGTCTTTCCCAGAGGACACAACACAGGAAGAACCTCATTTTGAAATGAGAAGCCCTCTTGGATAGACATAACATTTGGAAAGAACAGAGGAACAACCATCTATTGGCCAGAATGAAGAAGACCTTGAGACCTCTCATAAACAGAAATCAACCAAGAGCCATAAGAAAATTAGAAAGTTAAAAAAAGAAAACAAATTGTTGAAGAAAAAGGCTAAGAAGGCTGAAGTATTAAAGAAGAAGGTGGGTAAACTCAAGGAAATTATTAAGGAATTGAGGAAACAGTTAGAACAAGTAGATAAGGCCCACAGAAGAAAGAAAAACAAAAGGGTCAGAGTTCAAGGAAGAAACCCTCTTCCTAAAGAAGCAGTCAATACAAATTATGTGGGGATACAGACAGACCCTAAAGAAATAGTAGTAGAAGAGGCAATAGCTCAAAATGAGGAAGTAATTCACTTAGAAACACAGTAAATGACGACAGTTACATAAACAATTGATGTTGAGGTGCAGACATATACCCTAGCCTTAGAGGAAACAAATCAACTCCTTGAGAAGAATGCTACCATCAGGATATTGGAGGAAGAATTGATGCAGTCTCAACAAACCTTAATTCAAAACAGAAATGAATTAGTGACTATAACAGAGCATCAAACATTCCAGTTCCAAGAACAAAGTGTTATTGTAGATAGAATGAAAGAAGATCTTACACATGCCCAACTAGAATTAACTCAATATAGGGAGGAGATGGGTGCTATGGAATAATACCAAGCATCCCAATCTCAAGCACAGGGTGTCACCATTGATAAGCTAAAGGAAGAGTTGGGACAAGCCCAACGAGCATTGGATCAACACCAAGATGAGATGGTCACTAGGAATGAACATCAAAATATTGTTAAAAAACTGAGGGACATGACAACAACAGAGAGTGAGACCTATGTTGAGCTCACCAGAGCCCAAGGGAAGGTAAAGAAGGTACAAACCCAATTGGAAAAATCTTTGGAGCAAATCAAAGAAATTTGTGATGTCTACTTTGATGCTATCAATTGCAGAGCCTTTGCCACCAATTACACTTTATTCTTGCTAGAACGATATCTTTTATTGAGAGTGAAGGCCATCAGAGTAGGTAAACCCATTTCATTTTCCACTATACCTGAGTTTATTTCATGTTTCAGAGAGCAAGACGAAAAGGTACAATACCTTCTGTGTGAGTTATACCTTCATAATTTCATTCCGGAAGAAGAAAGGAAAGATAAACTTGGTCCATTCATAGGTGAGATACAGTTTCAACCATTTTTGTCATTTTCTCAGAACCAAGTCAGATGGGGTAAAGCTCACAGAACCTTCCTAAAGAGGGAAATTGGGCTAGATCTCTGGGTCATAGGAGAGCCTCCAAAATCCTTTCCAACCATTATGTGACATAAAACCTTTATGAAAAGAGGGTGGGTCATAGACTCCTTAGCCCCTATCCATATACAGGTTATACGTTCAGGTATCACACATTTTAGAGAGCTTAAGGAAGAAGATATTGCTTCTTCTAAAATGAGATGGGATGCATCCTCCAGTGAAGTGAAGAGTAGAGAACCCTTTGGGCACATAAATTTCTTTGCAGCCACCTTAAGCATAGAAATATATTCTAGACTGCTCCAAGAGGAAGAACCTGCTTGGTATGGGTGCATATATAATCCCCCTATCATTTGGTTTTCTCAAGAAAGTTACCAAAAATATTGTCAAATTAACAAGAAAAGGGAGGATGTTGCTTTTGGAGAACTCAAAAGAAGCAATGGATTCAGGAGGCCTGGTGAACCAACCTTTCCAACTTACAACATTATTGCTTTACATGTAAGATATAAGCTTGCATGAGGACATGCAAGAAGGTAAGATGGGGGGTATGTTAGGTTATGAAAAAGGTATAAATATCTTCCTTTTTCCCACATTTCATGATATCATCTTGATTGAATTTTCGGTTAATTAGGAGCAAATAGGATAGAAAATGAATAAAATACCCTTTAGCATTATTGTTGAAATTAGATTACATAGATCCTAAAATACGATTCAAATTGTTTGATTTTGTACATGATTGGTTAAATATTGTCAAACCCGAGATAGCAAAGGAGATCTTGAATATGCGCAAGCTATTGGAGGTTGAGGACTTTATGGCGCAAGCCAGTTTTGAAGATGATTGGGTTTCTTATATTGTAACTTTATAATAGTAAATAAATCCTAAGGATCTCTCGATCCTCAGGATAGCTTAATTTACCCAGATTATTGTAATATATAAGGGGTAATAGATCCTGGAAGGGATATAGAAGAATTTCACCCAAGAACTCCGAACTTAGAATTACTCTGCGTTAGCAGTTTTTGTAAATGTTGTACCAACTATGAAATCAATAAAAGCTTTGAATAGTTTTACCATTTCTACATACTGAGTTTCGAGTAGCATTGCTTCTAAGGACCAAGGGCCCAGTTTGAAGGAGCTACTATTCGACCTGTAATTGTATCAATTCAATTTATGTTTTGTGATTCGATTCTCTTTTACAGTAGTTAAATGAATGAATAAGTGTGTTGATGATTTTATATCGTTTGCATGCAAGAGATATACATTTCCTTAAGAATTAAATGATTGTTGTTCCATTTTCTATTACTGAGGTTTGATGCGTGACAGTTCCTCATAATTTCATATGCCCTGTTCCTTTTACTTATATTCGCAATTGTTGTTCCTTTCAATTAATTTACATTTGTTGTTCCTTCCCGTTAAGATATAGTTGTTGTTCCTTTCAATAAAAGTACAATTGTTGTCTCTTTCAATTAGATTACAGTCATTGTTTCTTTTCATAGATAGAGTAACTCGCCTTTTCCTTTCCAGTAATTTGATTCATAGTAATAGTCAATTATGCAAGTCTTTTTTTAGATTCAATTACTTCTTTTAGTTAAAATGAATTCAATAGATTAATTAGTTCTTTCCATTTCACAACATTAGATTTCAATTCCTAGAATCTTTAATGAATGTTTGAGGAACTTGATTGTTGATAAACTCAAATTTGCTTTAACTACACGATTTTAGCCTCTACGAGCTATCTGCATAGACTTTGCTGATATTCTTGAGATAAAAGATGAATCCTCGGGTTGATAAATTAATGTTAAACTAAGGTTGATTTTAGACATCTTTAGACCCCAACAGTAAGGTTAAAGGGGAAAAGAGGAACTAAAATGAGTGGTACCTACCCTCTACTAATGAAACATCAAAATTTAGTAGCAACAATGATTTCAATAATTATAACCAATGACTTCTTGAACAAATTATGTGTTGCTAAACAAGTTATATATAACAACAATAGGATTACAATAGTAGCAATGTATCTTAAAGAATTAAAGGTTATGAAGACACGGAATTATATAAAGGGTTTTGTACACTTGATAATGCTTTGTCACTCAAAATTACAAGATTAATACAAGTCTATTAATACTTAGATGGTTTTCTAATAACTTATAACAACAACAATTAATATTGATGACAACCAATAAACCGCTTCAGAAAAAGGTACTTGAATGAAGCAAGAAAACAACTAATTCAACATCTAATGATTATAGCTTTCTTGGCACAAGTGTTAGTGGTTTTATAGATGATTTAAGGGATGTAAAGGGGTTGCAACAATGGATGTAAAAACAACTTCAATAGTAGTAACAACCTCTAACAACTTCTAAATTTGCACTTAGAACAAGCAATTAATTACACAATTTAACAATCATTTGATAGTACTTTGATTGATACAATTTTTGGGTTGTATTTAGATGGTTATCAGGATAATTTGGACAGAAAAAAATGGCTGTAACAATGAATTATCAACAGTAATTAAGTGGTTGTTAGTATCTTTAAGCTAGGTTAGTTAACTAGTTAAAGTTGGTAGGGTAATCAAGTAGGAAATAGTTTGGAGTTTCAGTTTGAAGATTCTTGTCAAAGAGTGAAGTTTGACTAGTGCCTTTATAAGGGTAGTGGAGTCAAGTAGGAGGCTTCCTTCAAGGCTTATAACAAGTGATTTTGCACATAATCCAAGAGGGAGAAAGACCTAGGAGAAGTAGTACCTTAGGTCCTCTTAGGTTTGACCTCAAGAAGTAGGCACTTCTAGGCCCTAACACCTCCTTCTTCTTGGATTTTTTATGGATAAAAAATAATTTTCAAAATAAATAAGTATAAAACTCTAGAGATCTATCACTTTAGAGCCCTAGGGTTTCACTAGTTACTAGATCAATTCAATAAAGCTAGGCAAATGAAAAGCAAGAAAGTTAGCACTTTAAGTTTCTTACTTCAAGCATTAATTAAAACATGGAATTTAATAATCATGTATGAGAAAGAAAACCATTACCATAACCATTTACAATGAAAAAGTAAAAATCTACTTACTTGCACCAAGAATAATCATGTAAAACCATGCAATATTGCCACAAAATTTCATAAGAAAATTTCCAAGTACCAAAAACAAGCCTTAAAAGAGTATATCCCTCCTTATTTCATCCAATAACCCTTAGTAGGTAGAAAATTTCATACCTCCACTCTCCCAAGTGAGAGTTGTGATGAAAATGAATGTCACTTTCTGCTTATTTATACAAAATTTAACCTAAAATTAATTTCAGTTCATAATTATTGGGCCAACTTTGCTAGTTTTTTACACAAATTAAATTTGGACAAAATAAAATTAATTTTCATCTAAGAATCACTCCGGGGGTGATGTCATTCCCCTCTGGGGTGACGTTGAGCCCCAAGTATGGAACACTAGGAAGGAAGGTGAAACATTGGGCCTCCAAAGGCCTGAAACCCTGCCCATTTGTGTCAATGCCTCATAAATGTCGTCCAAGATGACAAGACCAGTTTCAAATGACGTCTAGGGTATCCATGATGATGTTTAGGGCCTTCAAGGGATAACATCCATGTTGGAGGAGCAAGATCCCCTGGGTCTAGGTCTGCAAAAGATCCCCCAAAGGCAACTTCCTTATTTCTCCTGGTGCAAGTTTGTAATCCTTGTCATGCCCCTTGGATAGGGTCTCAACATCCATCAATAGGATTTGATCCCTATAAAGGTCTGATCTAATGATTCCCTCATGTTCACTTGTCACCGAGCAAGGTATTGCAGCAAAAAAAAGTACACCCTCTAGGGGTTCATAAGTCATATGAATCATATCATGTAAATCACATCCAATAATTTAATTACCCAAACATGTGCATCAAACCCCCCTTAACCCAAACAAATGCTCAAATACGTTATGCAATTTGACAAGTTAGGTTTGGAAAAGGTCTCATGGATTCCTATTGGGCTAACCTCTCTTAAGTTTGGGGTGTTTCCCAGGTGGGATCTAGTCCAAGTCATGTAAGTGTATGAGGTGGCATAGGTTTAATATTTGGGAATGAGGTGCATGTGATAACAGGTGATCCAAAAAGGATCCAGGGAAGACTAAGGATAAATCAAAATTCGCAGAAGCGACTTAGGAAGATCAGAATAGCCTTAGTAGACAGAGAAAGGGAAAACATTCAAAGTCTTCAAAGATCAGTGAAATTGGCATCATCGCTAAGAGTGCGTTGCAATATTTCCAACGGTGTAAATGACTCGTCAAATAGAGTTTTCGATCAAAAGATATCTGTGGTCAAAGTTTTGGTCAACCTAGCCCAATGAGTAGGGATGAGTCAACATCTGTATCATTGACGTCAACATCAGTATGGATGAAATCATCGTCTATACAGTGTACGTGGAACACGTAGAGGGTGACACGCGTCATGCTGACATCAGCATGACATCATCATGATGACATGGCAAAACTAAAGGATGCCACGTGTCACTTATTTTCGGAATTTTTTGGTCAAATTTGTGGACCAATGGGAAGATGCCATGTGGCAGTCCATACAAGCACATGGTAGATCGTACAACCACCTGGCAGGCAGACGTGGCAGGCTGATGTGGCAGAGGTGCCGTGGTTGTCCATGCAATGTGGTGACGTGGGCCAATGAAAGGCCTCCACATGGCCAAGTCACGGGCTGCCACATGGCAGTGGGAAAATTCCCAAGGACGTCCAGAAACTGAAATTTAAAATGGTAAATGGGTTGGTTGCCACCAACCCTCAGTTCGCTAAGGTTATACAACAATCCGTCTCCAGATCTGGCGGGATCTGCCAAAGCCAAACCATACTCCAAAGTTAGCAGTGGGCCCAACAACAAACAATAAACAACACACACACACACACACACACACACACACACACACACACACACACACACACATATATATATGTTAAAATGTAGGTTTGTGTGCTTGACCCAGAACATCCTCCAACAAAGCACTTTAAATATATCCGCCAACCAACAGGTCAAATGACCTTGTTGGTATATCTGCCCCCCGATTTTATTTAAGAGATGAGTTTTTCCAAAGCTTGGGGGTTAGACCAAGGGCCCATGACCCTATGGATGGGCCATGAAAAACGAGAAATTCCCCATTAATTTATTGTATGGGTAGGCACGAAAATCGAGATGAATTTTCTCAAGGGCCTAAAAGTACCAGACTCAGATCAAGGCATGGAGATAGTCATTTTTGGGTAATTCGATGCCACGAATTCAGTGGTGTTGTTTTTTTTTTTTGATCTGATCAAAAACTTTGTAGCTTAACTCCATAATGAGGTATATTCATATATTTTTCCAAATTCGTTTGTTGAGTTGATAAAAAGGCCTACCCATTTGAGAGCAGGACCCGGAGACATAGTCCACCAGGGAAGAACTTCGTTATCAAGTTTTTTTTGTTTAGATCTGATGCATATGTCTCTTCATTATTGATTTATTCCTTATTTATGGTACACTTCATTTTATGCTCATTTAATACAATTCTTTAATAAGTCACTTCAATGAAAAGATCCTGGAACATGTTGGTATCATAGCAGTCATCTTTGACTTGAATTGTTGAGTGTGAATGCTTACTAGGGCCAAGCATAAGCAGGGTGAAGGAAATATTAATACTTTCAATCCTGAAGTTGGTCATGCATCCCGAAAGAAGAAAATGGCTGAAGAGGACAAGTGAGATGTGTTATCACTCCAAGAAACCCTTTGTAGTTGTAGACCAAAGGTGCTTGGTAACTTAAGAATATGGTAGATTTGTATGCTTGGAACAATAAGATAACTCAATAGCTAATGAAAGTAACCACTCATCATGTATCTGAATAAAACAGTGCTTTTAGAGAACAATAATCAGGCAAGAGAGTTGAAAAAAGGGGATGAAGAATACTAGTCCAGATAACCAAATAAAACCATATGCAGGGTCATACAAGACAACAAGGAATTCTTTAATCCAAGTTTATGAGCTTAATAATAAGATGACAGTTCTTAAAAGCTAAACTAAACTGGAATAAAGTGTAGAATTGTGAAATATATGAAAGAATCTGATATTGAAAACAAAAGAGGATTGTGATTCTATTATCAGAATAAGAAGTCAAATTCAATGGCTAGAAAATGTCTCTTAGATTGAACCCTTTGGTGCTCCAAATGTCTTTGGCTTTATAGCCTTACAAGATGAAATCTAGATCCTTGAAAGATGGATCAGATTTGCTAAAAACAGTTAAATCAAAATAGATACAAGAAGTGTAGGATGAGATCCTATAAAAATGGATCTAGAATACTAAAAATGGAAAATCAAAACAAAATAGGAAAAGATCCTATCTAATGATCTCTAAGAGTAGTAGATTGCTGATGAAGTGCAATTTTAACCTCCCAAGGCTATTTGATTTGGTCCTCCAAAGATAAAATTCGAATTTGGTGAAGTGTGCAAAAACCCTGATTTTCTGCCTTTGAAAAAGATACCAAAATCAATTGAAACACCTCTTTTTTCCCTTATCCATAAAAAATAACCATTGAATCAAACTTGATAATTCAACAACTGTCCATTTGAAGCGGTTTCAAACCATTCAAACTCAAAAAATATCGATCTGGGCAAAAATTCGGTCATTCTGGTCGTGACAGGATTTCACCAACTTATTTACCTAAAAATCCGCTCCTTAGCTGGTGAAAAGCAGAGCTTTCACCAACTAACTAGCAAAGTTCAAGACGAGTTAGCTGGTGAAAGCGCAGATTTTTTTAAAATCAAATTTCTCAGTCGTGGAGAGTCCATTTTACATGCTTGAATATTCGATTGACATCTAGAAATCCTAAGCTTTCCAATGGTGCTTTCAAATATGCATTTGGAGCTTGGGAAGGTAATCAAAAGTTCCCTGCAAGATTAGTCATCATTCTTTAAAAAATGCCAGTGCATTTTTTTTTATCGCTAACAAGATGAACAGGAGAAAAACTTCCATACGATCTGTTATTGCATGTCAAAAATGGTCGAGATAATGTATGGAGGGATTATGAGAAGAGGATGAAGAAGAAAGGGAAGAAAAAGGAAGAACAAGCATATGATAATGCTTCCGTGAATCAAGGGGCTGGAGGAGACCCTCCTGAGCCTCCATATTCTCCATCAAGTTCTCGGTCTTCTTCCTTTGAGAATTCTCATCATTCTCATCATTCTATCCATAAAGCTTCTTTTAAGAAACCATTATTAAAGATTGATGTAAAATTATTTTTACCTATGTTTAATGGAGATGTTAATCCTGAAAAACTAGATAATTGGATCTAACATGTTGAAGTATATTGTCGTGTTCAATAGATTGATGAAGAGGAAGTTAAAGTACAATTGGAATCTCTTCGGTTGGAAGGCACCGCTCTCATATGGTGGGAGAGAAAACTTCAAGATAGAAGTAAGTGCGGTAATCTTCTTTCCTCATGGTTGGAATTTAAATAAGCAATAAGGATACAATTTTATCCATTGGGTTATTTACATAAAGAAATGATAGAATGACAAACTTTAAGACAAAGTAAAGGTCAAATTGTACAAAGTTTCATGGAAGAATTTAGGAAGAAAGATCTTGCATTAAACATTCCTTTGGATTCTTATGAAACTTTAATGAAGTATATTGGCGCACTTCACAATTATATTCATCATACTTTAATATTGTTTAACCCCACCAGTATTGACAAAGTTTGTGTGCAAGCCACTCACCTTGAGAACAGGGGAAAGCATGTTCAAGAAGATCCCACAAAGAAACCTTCCAATCTACAACATAGGGAAGAAGAAAATCCATCTTGCACTCATTGCAAGAAGAATGGTCACAATGATGAACACTGTTGAAAAATACATCCAGAGAAGAGACCAAGATCGTTGCTACAGTGCAACAAGATCTTAGTTCTGATTCAGGAGACGAAGGAAATATCACAGCGGTTGGAGTACAAGGTAAAGATTCCCTTCATTCTAGTTCAAATTCCAATAATGAATATCATGATGATGACAGAAAGAGGAATGAATTATTTCACATAAGAGTTTTATCTAAGCACACTAAGATAGATACATTATTTGATTTGGGTTCCCAAGTAAACTTGATATTTGAATCACTTGTCAAAAAGATGGGTCTTGAAACTAAACCACATCCAAAGCCTTATCCTCTTGGTTGGGTATGTGATAAAGAAAAACTTAATGTCACTAATTAGTGTAGGGTCAGATTTGCTATTGCTTAAAAGTTGATTGATTAAGTTGATTTGGATGTTGTATCACTTTATATATGTGGCATAGTGCTAGGGAGTCCTTATCTTTATGATAGAAAGGTAGTCTTCTTTTGTCATTAGAACAAATGTCACCTTACTAAAGGGGGAGTGGAATATATTGTTAGATCCCACAACATGAGGGTAAACAAGACACTTGTTAGTGCAGGACAAATGAAGAGACTCATAAACACTAATAAGAGATATGTACTCATGTTCGTAAGGGAAAACGATGTCGGAACATCTGACACTTTCCAAGAATATGATCCTTCTCATAAGAAAGAATTGATTGATATTGTTTCTAAGTATGATGATATTTTCTAGGGACCAGATGGATTACCTACTAAGAGGGAAATCCAACATGAAATACATCTTCAACAAGATTCTCCTCTTCCTAATGTGGGCATGTACAGGATGTTAGTTGTAGAGATGACAGAGATCAAAAAGCAGGTACAAGGCTTATTGGATCAAGGGGTCATCAGGACCATCTCATCTCCTTGTGGGTCTATGATCATGATGGTGCCAAAGAAGGATGGCACATGGCGAATGTGTTTCGATTACTGAGACTTAAATAAAATCATGGTGAAAAATCGATACCCTCTTCCTCATATAGATGATTTACTTAATCAATTAAGGAATGTTGTTTATTTCACTAAGTTGGATTTGCGTAGTGGATACCATCAGATCAGGGTTGCGGAACAATATGCATGAAAACTTGCTTTAAAACCAAACAAGGATTGTTTGAGTGGTTAGTTATGTCGTTTGGGATTTGTAATTCTCCAACAACCTTCATGCATGTGATGAATGATGTATTCATTCCATTTCTAGATGATTTTTTGATTGTATATTTAGACAACATTATTATATTTAGTGGTACTTGGGATGAACATGTAAGGCATGTAAAACAAGTATTGGATACTTTGCAAAGGGAAACATTGTATGTAAAATTGTCCAAATGTGAATTTGGCAAGACCGCACTTGTGTACTTAGGTCATATTGTAGGAGGAGGACAATTGAAAATTGATCCTTCTGTTGGCCCTTGACCAAGTTTTGGGAGTTACTTGGTCATGTTTGACCATTTTGGGACTTCGACAACCTTTCAAAGGAGGAGCACAAGGCGAAGCGGAGATTGCAGAATCTCGACCCTTTTTGGGTTTATGGGATAATGTAATGGGAATAGGATGCCGGCCCATGGGTTTACCCATGTTTAGGCCTAGTTTGTATGTATAAATAGAAGTCTAAGTGATGTAAGGAGGGGCTGTAATTTCTATGTGAAAAAGTAGATCTGTGTGATTTGTCTCTGTGCATACCGTGTGAGACTTGCAGAGCTAAGTGCAATTCATTATAAGAGGTTGTGAAAGGTTGTGTGCTGAGATCTACTCGGGGAAGGAGGATCTAGAGAGCTGCGTAGATCTCCTGTCCTACGCGAAGTAAGGTTTTGGTGGCTCTGTGCTGTAACTGATTGAAGAATATAATAAAGAATAAGAGTTGGTGGACGTAGCCCCAGGGTGGGGGTGAACCACGTAAATACCGTGTGTTATGATTTGTGCTTTGGCTTGATGTGTTTATGTCTTCTTTTGCTAAGTGCTTTGAGATGATTAGATAGATATGCTTATGTTGAGTGCTCATGATGGATATAATGTTAGATTTGATATATACGAATATGATTAATGCTTGATCTACCAAATCTGATCTATTTTCTTATGATAAGTTCTTGAATAAGCAAGATTATTATAAATGTTGTGAAGCCCTGTTTTATCAGCGAAGTGGTTATTGATTGTAGATTGTGGAATTGACAGTGTTAAGTGATTTATTAAGATTTATAATCACAGATATGTGTCCCAGATAAGGTTGTAGACACCTGAGTCTCGCAACCACCCCTGCCTCTACCTCGGGTGAGACTTCATCTTCTTCGTAGGTGTTGTCGAAAGGGCCGATAGTTAGGGTTTTGTTGGTGCGTTGTTGTAGTGTTAAACCCTGGGTCTGCCCCTATGCCAACACCTTCCAAGATTGATATCACTGTAAATTGGCCTGAGCCCAAAAGTGTAACCAAAGTACAGAGCTTCTTAGGTGCAGTCCAATACTGGAGGATATTCATTTCAAAATTCTCTTTTATTGCAGCTCCTTTGCATGCCTTAACTAGTGTCAAGAACACTTTTCAGTGCGGAGGAAAACAACAAAAAGCCTTGGACACTCTGAAGGAAAATATCAGTATCACACCAATATTAGCATTGTCGAATATTCAACATTCTTTCAATATCGATACATATGCCAGCGGATATGCCATGGGTGCAATATTGATGCAATACCGTAAGCCTATCTATTACCACTCTGAAAATTTTAACCAAGTTGTTTTTAACTATCCTACATATGATAAAGAGTTGTATGCATTAGTTCAAAGTGTAAAGAAATGGAAGCACTGCTTGTTAGGGAAGGAAACAATACATATAGATCATCATCCCTTATAGTATCTCCAAGCACAAACCAAGCTACAACAATCTCAACATTACAGGTGGATGGGTTTTCTTCAACAATTTCATTTGGTAATCAAATACAAAAAGGGTACAAGTAACAAGGTAGCTGATATGATTTCTAGACCTCCTATTATTTCTTCTATTATTTTGAATAATTCTTTTCTATATCATGATAGCTACGTGGAACAATATGTCATTGATGAATATTTTTAAGAAGTATTTGAGAAGCTAACCCATGGTGCACAGGTAGAGAACTATTGTCTGCAGGGAAAACTACTCTACCATCTTGAAAAGATTTGTATTCCTACAAGTGAACGAGTCCATGTAATACGCGAAGATAACACTTCTCTCTTGTCTAGGCATTTTGGGGTAGGAAAAACTATGGCTCATCTACACAGGTTTTGTTACTGGCCTCAGATGAAATAAATTATAACTAAATATGTAAAGGGGTGTGTGATGTTTTCTACTTGTAATCCCATCTCATGTTCCATCCCATCCATGGGAAAGTATCTCCATGGATTTTGTAGGGGGTTTAAGAATGTCGAAAAGGGGTCATGACTATTTGTATGTTGTAGTGGATAGGTTCAACAAGATGTGTATCTTGATTCCATGTAAAAATCATATCACTGCTGAGTAGACTACTAATATCTTATTTCAATATGTTTGGGTTCAATTTGGGTTACCCACATCCATTATCTCGGATCGAGATACTCGATTCCTTGGGGATTTTTGGACAAGCTTGTGGAGAATGATGGACACCAAGTTAAAGAGGAGAACTGCTTTCCATCCACAAACCGACTTTTTCTTCGAGGCTACTGCAACAAGCATCTCAAGTTATGGGATGAAGAGATACCCTATGTACAACATGCTTACAATGGAGCCTTACATTCCTCCACTCAGTTTTCTCCTTTTGAGACATGTTTTGGGTATTTACCTAAGGTCCCTTTGGAATTGATGTATGGGAGAGATGTTGATTCAAATGAATAAAGAAATGAAGACAGGGCCTGCAAGTTCATTCAGAGGATCCAACAGGTACACCAAGCAGTCAGGGAACAGTTGGAGAAAATTCAGGCACAGTATAAATCTCGACATGACAAACACATGGTTGATCATTTGTTTGAGGTTGGATACTAGGTGTGGCTTCACATCAATAAGGAGAGATTGAAGGGTGAAGGAAAGAAATTCAAGCCGATCTGATATGGACCCTTCACTATTTTGGAGAAAAGAGGTACCAATGCTTTTCGTCTATATCTTCCACCTTATATGCAGATCTACTCAGTTGCAAAAGTAGAAAACTTGAAAATTTTTAAGCCTCCCATGATCATGGATCGGGGTGAGGAAGTTTCAATACCTTCAGTTGATGAGTTTTCTCTTGAGTACTTGGATGAGTTGAAGGAATATATCATCTTAGATAGAAGGATGAGGACTTCATGCAGGGGTGATGTTGATTATCTTTGAGTGGGCTTCAAGGGAACACATCCAAGCAAGGCAAGGTGGATTGAGAAGGAAAAGTTGAGGGAACTCTTCCCTCACTTATATGTTGATTGATGAAATATTTTGGTGGTCCAAAAATCTCTTAGTGGGAAGGAGTGATCCAAAATGATCCAGGGAAGACTAAGGATAACTCAGAATTCACAGAAGCGATTCAGGAATATTAGAATGGCCTCAACAAACAAAGAAAGGGAAAAAATTAAAAGTCGTAAAAGCTCAGTGAAATTGGAATCATCACGAAGAGCGTGTCGCAAGCTTTCCAATGGCATAAACGACTCATCAAACAGAGTTACGAATCAAAATATATTTGAGGTCAAATTTTTGGTCAACCTAGCCCAATGAGTAGGGATGAGTTAGCATCTGTACTGTTGACGTCAACATCAGTAAGGATGATGTCATAATTTGTACAGTGTATGTGGCACATGCAGAGGGAAACATGTGTCATGCTGATGTCAACATGATGATGTGGCAGCACGAGAGGCTGCCACGTGTCACTCATTTTTGGATTTTATTGATCAAAACCGTGGACCAATGGAAAGGTTCCACGTGGTAGTCCATATAGCCACGTGGGATACTATATAGCCACCCAGCAGGTGACGTGGTAGAGGTGATGTGTATTTTTGTGCAATGTGGTGATGTGGGCCAATGAAAGGCCATCACGTGGCCCAGTCATGGGTTGTCACGTAGCAGCGGGAAAATGCCCAAGGACGCCCAACAATCAAAATTTAAAATGGGAAAGGGGTTGGCTGGCGCCAACCCCCAATCCGCTAAGTTTATACAACAATCCACCGCCAGATCTGGCGAGATCCGCCAAAGCCAATCCATACTCCAAAGTTAGTTATGAGCCCAACAACAAACAACAAACAACATATATATATATATATATATATATATATATATATATACACACACCCTGTATTAAAATGGAGGTCCACGGGCTTGACCCCGAAACCTCCTCTAAAAAATCACTTTAAATATATCCGCCAACCATATGCCAAACGACCTTGTTGGTATATCTACCCCCCAATTTTATTTAAGAGTTGAGTTTTTCTAGAGCTCGGGGTCAGAACAGGGGTGCACGACCATACGGACGGGGCACGAAAAATGATAAATTCCTCATTAATTTATTGCAGGGGAAAGAACGAAAACCAAGATGAATTTTCTCAAGGGCCTGAAAGTGCCAGACTTAGATCGTGGCATGGAGACAGTCATTTTTGGGTAATTCGACGCCACAAATTCAATGGTGTTGTTTGTTTTATGATCTGAGAAAAAAATTTGTAGCTTAACTCCAAAATGAGGTATACTTATGTATTTTGCCAAATTCTTTTGCTGAGTTAATAAAAAGGCCTACCCATTTGAGAGCAGGACCCAGAGACGTAGTCCACCAGGGAAAAACATCGTTATCAAGTTTTTTGTGTTCAGATCTGATTCATATGTCTCTTCATTATTGATTTATTCCTTCTTTATGGTGCACTTCATTTTATGCTCATTTAATACAATTCTTTTATAAGTCACTTCGATGAAAAGATCCCGGATCAACAGGGAAATATAAAGTCGAACTTGTGGGTGCCTTTGTAGAGGGCGAGTTGCATCTTGTCATGAATGCAATTGTTTCCTATACCATTCATTTTCTTTTATTCTTAGCTTTATTTCTTTTGATATTTTTCTCTTTTTCTTCAAGGAAATAGTTGAGGGCCACTGTCTTGGCTTGATTACCAAAGGTGACAGTGTTATCCACAAAAATTTCATGGAAATGAGAAGGTTGGCTTGTGATGATATCCCCTTTCCCTTGGTTATGCCACCAAGACCCACTACCCTGTCTTGGTGTCCAAATAGGTGGTAGTATCATACCGCTACATTCCCATGGTCATAATAGGCCGGCTCGTGATGAGACCTCGTATCCATCAACTAGTACCTTGAGTGTTTATGTTATCTTATGGGTCCCCTTTTCTTACTAAGAATATTTTCACCTATTTCTCATGGATCCCTGGGAGAAAAATATCAAAGGTTTCATCATTGGTTTTTAACTCTTGCCAACTAATTTTACCCTCTGGGCCTTTAGCCCCTTCTTCCCACAAGTTAAGGTACAACCCTTCCTAGTGTAGCCAATCCCAATGCCCAAACAAGGATAGGGGAGATGGAAGGAATAAATATGGAAAGTGGTAAGTATGGAGGGAATAGACGATGAATTTTCACATATCCACCCAGTAGAAACCCATCCTAAAGGAAAATCAACTTACTAGGGCACCATGTCACCCTTCCAGGTATGAACAAGGAAAAGAGCATAATTTCCAAGAAACCATCATGAAATGAAGAAGTATTCAATACAACATGTTCAAGTTCTTTAAAAATCATAGTGTTACATACCATGATACTCGAACTCATTACCTCATGGAGAAATACCCACCACTACTTTAGGACCAGGATGGTGTGGATACTGTTGTTGGTGATACGTGGACTGCATTGCACTGAAGAAAAGAGGGGCCCTCTAGGGCCATTCTCAAGTTGCATGGTTCTCGGTAATCCATGTTTAGGACATGTGGGCCTCAAGACGTGATCTCCTTATTTATCCATAGTCTAGGGGATAACACTGCCCATGTGGGCTTGGATCGAGCCCTCTCATTGCTTGGATAAATCTGGACACATACTTTCAATTTTTACTATGTTTAGCAAGGTTTTTCTTTATCTTATCTAGTTGTTTTCATGGTATCCGATTCCTTGTTGTATATATATTGTATTTGGCCCAAGAGGGAAAGATATAAAGATGTTATGTTGTTGAACTAAACCTATGAAGTACTCTCATTTTTTGAATGTGATTTTATATGTGGAATAAAATCCAATTCGTGATTTGATTTTTGCATAAGTTATGATAGTGTGTGTTGAGTTATTTTGAGGCTTTTTGGAACCAAGAGCAAGGGCCCACTAGAGATACCTATTTTCCCATGTGTTTTTATGTTTTATTCTATGCTTTCCTATGTAAATTCTCAAGTTATATGAAGGGTTAATTGGTAAGCGAGTTTCATATTTAATGCTCAGTTGTAGGACATATTTTTAATTGTGGGTTGTTTTAATCTAATTGTTATTTTTTTCATAAAAATATCTGATTTAGAAATCCCATGGGTAATTTCTAAATGTTAGGTTCTTTCTTTATAGAACTTACAATTTTATGTTAATTGGTAGTTTGATGATTTGTGACACTTGATTTTAATTTATTTATGTTTGATTTGTTTTGTGGATTAGTGTTGGAATTGATCCCTAGTCAAGAGTTGGGCCAAGGCTCTCAGTGGAAGCCAACCTAAGCTCAAAGTCAACCCCAACTCTGAGTTCCAAAATCCCTATCCATTACTTAGAAGTTTGTGCTCATGCTTAGATTCATTTGTATTTTTCATGCTTATCATCCCTTCAATAGTCAAACCAGGTTACTGTCCTACACAAACAGTGCTTGTGCCTCACAAGAACTAAGAGAGACTTGGTTGATAGATTAAATGTTTAAGTATATTTACATGTATAATTATCTCTATATAAAAACACTACAGAGACCCTTGTAGAAAACAATCTGGACATCAACTTCAAAGGTTAAGAACAGATTATGGAGGTGAATATGTGAATAATAAATTTACAAGTTACTGCATTGCACATGGCATTCAAATGCAACATATTGTTCCATATACACCATATCAAAATGGTGTTTCTTAAAGAAAGAATCACACATTAAAATAAATGTCTAATTATATGATCCAATCTAAAGGATTAAGTATTCATTATTTGGTGGAAGCCATTAACTATACAAATTACATAGTAATTTGTACTCCCACAAAGGATCTAAAAAATATAACACCGGAAGAAGCATGGACTAAAATTAAGCCATATGTAAGCCACTTCCATGTATTTGGAAGTGTATCATGGTCTCACATTCCTAATGAGAAAAGGAAAGATTTACATCCTAAAAGTGAGAAGTGTATTTTTTTTGGATATTCTGAAGATGTCAAAGGTTATAAACTTGTTCAACCTGATTCCAATGAAATTATTATTATAAGAGATGTTAAATTTGATGAAAATATCTTGGCCTACGAGCTTGATTTGGAATTTGTTCCATCTTTGGATTGTGATCCATCTTTGACATTTGTGTCATCTTCTATTCATGTTATCCCCAATTCCTAGGGATAACTAAGGAGATGATGTCTCGAGGTCCTCAGGTTGTAGACATAGATTAATGAGAGATGTATTGACCAATAGTGTCCACTTACATATATGGAGCCCCACCTCTGAAGTGCTCATTTCGAATAGTATCTGTATTAAAGGAACGCTCTCACCAACTTATGGAAGTACTAAATCGAAAATAGTTATGCGGAGATACTTTGAACATTTTTGGACGTGATGACCAAAAATTTTAGTGGTCTAGAGATTATTCTTACTATTCATCCCCTTTTTCTTAGAAGGAAGTAATTTGGACATCTGGAATTGCTTGTGTAGATTGTGTTCCTGGGGTTTTTGACTGCAAGGAACTGGTTTCCTGGTGCATTGAGAAATATATACCAAGTCATTGGATTATTCAACTTCAATACCATTCTCTCATCTCTCTTTCACCTCAAGTGTTCCATAAAATGCTAAAACTCCCAGAGCCAACACTCACCTTCAAAGGTAAATATTGTAGGGACTTATTGAAAAATCATGACAACAACCTAGACCTCTTTCCTGAATTCTTAGAGAATCTCGTGGACATCCCTGAAGATATTACTAGGTTGCAGGTCAACTTGTTCAAAAACCTCTTTTAGGAAATTGCTTGGTTATTCACCACAGTGACCGGCCAAGAAAATACCGCTAGTATTTCTCTTATGATTCTTTATATCTTATATTTCACTATCAAGGAGCAACCCATTTTCGATTGGGGAAAACCGATTTCCATTGAAATATCTTCCCAATTGTCACAATACAAAAAGTATAAGAAATTCTTTATGTCCCCTTATTTGGTATTCGCGATAACACGTTGTTGTCAATTTCCTAAATTGTCTATCTACAAGAAGGTGAATTGTGAATTTGACCCAATGACCTTTTGGTACCAAGCGTTATGGAGGCACAAAGCTTCCCTGCATTTTTATGAAGTTTTCAATGACTTTGTCTCGAATTTTAAAGGATTGTTGTTTGGAAAATATGCCCCAAGAATATCCGCTCAGGAAAGAAAATTCCTGGATAAAAAGGGGACTTTAGAGTAAATGGAAAATTACAATGTTATCAAGATTTTCAGTTCTAAGGAAAATCCCTCCTTTATTCCATGACATATATCCAACATAATGTTTATTACAGAATTTGCAAGGCAATATAATTTATGGCTACACGTTTTTCATGAGAAATGAAAAAAGCAATTCATACCCTTTCCTTGGAAAATTGGGGACTTTGTATTCAGAAATATGAACAAAATCGATGAATTTGTGAACCACTTCCACAACCCGAATCTCAAGTATGTTGAAAGGATAAAATGGGTTGACCCTAACGAAATTTTTATTTAACATATGTTAACAATGGGTTTTAGCAATTCATTTATCCACACTATTCTAGGAGAAGAAGAAGATAATAACTTGGGTGCTCCTATTCACATTGTTGGCGACTTAGAGATGGTACTCAGTACCAATGAATTTTACAAACTGAAAGGAAAGGGTCCCAACGACAAGAGCACCCAGTCCCCAAATTTTACTCCCAAGACTACAACATCTCGGAGCAACACTCCAACAACCCACCCATCTAGAAAAGTGATCAACAGTAGTTCAGGCAGAGGAGGAGACAAGAACCCTCCTCTAGGAAAAATTGAAATCTCACATAAACTCCCTCTGAGGAAGAAGAGCATTGCATTGAAAGTGACATCAACAACTTCTCCCTCAAATATATGGAGCTCGAGGATGACATTGAGAAAATTTTCCCTAACATTGATCATCCAGGAGGAACTGTCCACCAGAATCCTTCATTGGAAATTGTTGATAATGAGACCTTTGACAACGAATCTAAGAAATTAATTATTGAGAAGAGTGATATGAAGAATAAAAAATGGAAATCTCGTTTAGAGGTTAACCTAAGAAAGATGAGGCCTTCCAATATTTCTAGAATACATAGAGAAACTGACGATGCATTGGACGACTCCATTGGTGGTCTCGAAGAAGAAAATACAAATTTAAAGGAAAGGATTCAATAACTTGAAGAGACTTTGATGCCTCTTCTATTTCTTGCCAACCCTTTAGCAATTGTTGGACCCACCACACCCGCTTCTAAATTTAAAGGATCCTCAAGCTTACTCACATCAACCACGAGTTATGTGGAGAATAATATCAAGAAAATAATGGCACTGATCACATAATCTTGGGAAATTTCAAAGAACATGATTTCTTTTGGCTTGAGGGAACATGCCTTCCATGAGTATTTACAGGTTGACCTAAAAAATGTAGAATGATTTTACCTTGATGTCGTGGTACCCTTTGGTGTTAAATTTTCCAACATGTCAGAGCTAAAGATAAGAGAGGAGGACCTTCCCTATCCAAGTTGGATCAAGCAGTTGAATGCCTGTTGGAAAGAAAAAATAAATAACTTGAATAACATCATTCAAGCATGCAACGAAGCCATAAAAAGGAGAGAATAATCATTCAAAAGGCTCACGAAGGTGGACCTAGCCAGAATCACTAACAAAGTCTAAGATCCCAAGTTGATTCTTACCTCGTTGTTCCTAACAAAACAATAGTTTGATGAACAATTTGATATTTTTAAAGGATTGTCAATTGAAAAATTCTATGTTATAATTGAATATGATGAGGACGCCATAGATAACTAGCTAGTGGATTACTCTGTAAAAAATCAGGACATTGAAGAAGCATTACATGGCATTTCCCTTGATCTAAGAGACTTAGAGGGTGAGTTGTTCAACATCAAAATCCGGCATGAAATCAATGTGGCACCAATGAAAAGTTATATCGAAGAATGGTTCAAGAAAGTTATCAATAAACTAACCAATGAAGGGCAAGAAGTAGTTGAAATGGTTCATGTAACCATTGATGAAAATGATAAAAGGACATCAGCAAGAAAATGAAAGCAAGAGATACCATCAAAGTACGTTTATGTTGATCACATCATTCTTTTTCTTTATCCAGTCCTTCATCCAGTTATTCCACCTATTTCACTAGAAAGGTTTAACCGAAGACTAGTAACTCCTTTTTTCTTCTTACCAGGTCTTGTTGTTCTTCTACCGCCCACCGTCTTCCTTCTTAAATATTATTTCTTGTATTTATTTTCTTTATGGTCCGTGGGAGCCCCAATCCCAATCTTTAAGACAAACACATTTACAGTTTCAAAGAATATGTAACAAACTATATATTTTTAGAAATTTTCGAGAGAGCTACTTTGGGAACAATCTCGATTGTGATTTGTAACCTTGTTTTCTGAATATAAATTATTTGAGGTTGATCTATCATTATCTTTATTTGAGCTTCCCATGTATCCACTCTATTAAAGTTCTCTTATGCATGCATATCATCTTATTTTTATTTTATGTGATCAAAAATATTTATCTTAAACTATGATGGATGTGAGGAAAGTTTTCTTATTTTCTTTAAATGTGTGAAGTGTGTGATTCCTGGTCCTTTCTTAGGAACTTTCTTTAGAAAAGAAAACAAAAGCATTTCCTTTTTATTTTCTTGCAATTTTTATGTTTCTTTGAATCACTATGACAAACTTCTGTCAAGTCCCACATTTTGAACATAAATCCCAAGAAAATCTAAAGAGGAGTACCACCTCTATAAAAATACAGAGGGATTTGCATCCTCATGAGGTTTTCGTTTCGGTCCTAATGGATTCAAACGTCAACAAGGCTCCATAATCTAGCATGCAATTTTTCAAAATGATATTATTCATCCCCAAAGAAAGTAGAAGGGAGGGTTTAAATTGTTTTTCCTTACAAGTTACATGGTGTTCAAGATTATCGGAGGATCCTTTGTCTCGGTCGGTACTTTCAACAACTTCAATGCTTCTCTTCTTATGGAAGGGATTTTGCACATTTATGTCTTTAGGACCATCATGTTCATTTTCCCAATCATGGTTGGGACTTCTATGTTCAATTACATCTCTTTTTCCTGTTTTGGTTTTGGAAGAAATTCTCGAACTGGAAATGGGCATGGTGGGACCACCTTCTTTGCTAGCTTGAGAGCGATTTGTTTTGGTTGAACTAAATATTTCTTGGTTGGATGAGATGAGGTTTGTTTTTATGAAGTATGTGGAGGAAAGATAGGAATTTTATTCCTCCTTGCATAAGTCAGGATCTCACTCTTATTTAATTATTTCCTTTGATCTTCAGTCATTTGATTTAGCACTCTGATTCGGCCCTCTCTGGCTCCCTTTTTTTGATCTTCATCAATCTATTCCTGTTTAATATCAGTGGAGTCATCATCACCATTGTCCTGAAAGTAAAATATTGTATGCACGAAGTTGATACATTCGGGAGAGTCTTCTTCTCGTCTTGGACATTCTTCCTCTAGATGAGGTTCTTGGCAGGGAGAACATGTTGGTTTTGGAGCCTGATTATCTTCCTAATTCGTATGCAGGTCAAAGAAAATGCAGGGGGTGAAATTTTTATTTGTTTGCAATTCAAATATTGTGATTTTGTATTCAATATGGACCATTCATTATAAGGTCGCAGATCTGACGGTAGAAGTTATGTTAGGGATTTTTTTCCTAGAAGGAATCCCTCTTTTATGAGGGAATTGTGTTGCAGATGTGTGTTATGGAGAATGTTTTATTCTGAGAGAGGATACAGTGAGAAAAATAAGAGGAAGCTACAACGGGTGTGTTGTAGGTTGTATCCCTTCATTTTGTTTGATAATAAAAAGGAAGGACCTCACAATTTCTCTGGTGGACATAGCCCACACTGAGTGAACCACATACATATGTGTCTCTATTGTATTATGTATCTTCTGTGTTTTATTTCCACATTTTTTTATTTTGTTGCTCTGTGATCCTATTTTACCAACATAACACCATGGTAGTTCCTCCAATTTCACCATCCCAACAAGGTTCAACGTGTCAGGACCATTTTCCTCTTGTTTATGTGTTTCCTTACAAACTGTGGGTTATTTCCTAATGAATGGATTCTTAGGAGAAGACTGATTCCTTTCCAAAGTTTTCAACTGTCTCATAACTTGATTTTGAGTCTGAACAAACTGAGTATTCATTTGATCAAGATTTTGGGCTATGAGAGCAATTGTGTCAGGTACATTGTTTGTAGTTTTTTTTTTTCTTTGGATTGGTTCTAGCATGAGGATACTGAAAAGGATCAAACTTGGAGCACATAAGTTACTCCTCAATGTCTACATTGTACTCTTTTTCTTCTACCAAAGTGAAAGGTTTCTTTTCCCTTAGGATGACAAAAAATTTCCCTTCAAAGGCATTGACATAAAGATGACGGACAACTGATGCGGTAGGGTGCAAATCCTAGGGAATTTGGCTATGTAGTTTATCAAATACAGTATCAAACTCACTCATTGTCTCGTTCTCCTTTTTCTTTATCTGGTTGAACCGATTCATTAGCATTTAGATATATTTCTTCAGTGACCACCTTCTTTTGAATAACTTAGCAAAGTAGTCATATGTGGTGAGGTGATTATCTGGCAAGCCATCAAACCACCTTTGTGCATATTCAATGAGAGATGGTACTAACAAATTCATTGTAACATATTTGTGTTCCACTCCTTCATTTTACATGTCTTGATTGATGTCATGTAGATGTTGTTCTTCAATGACTGCATTGTTTCCAGAAAACTTTGGAAACCATTTGTTAATTTATTTAGGCATGGCATTGGGATATACAACGATGGTTTCCATGTTCAAGGGATTATATAGGTCCTTTTCCCAAGAATGATACATTGGTGCAAGTGGGAGATTACTGTGAATTTTTTTTTTAACAACAGGGGAATGGAGAGAAGGCCTTGTTTGGTAAGTTTTGGAAGATTTGAATCTTCCAAGGGGAAGGGTCTTTCAGGAAGAAGGATTCTAGGATGGTGGATTCGCCAGATGAGTTTTATGAAAATCTCATCAAGAAAGGAAAAGGAAAGGGAACTTAACTCAATTGGAGTCGCCATGAAAGATAGGGGTAAAAGGATTTGGGATCAAAGCTTGCCAAGATGTCATTAGGGAAAGAAAAAGGATGCAAAATCCTCCCTGGAAATGGCACCAAAATGTTATCCCACAAGTTGTAGGTTGGGAAAATCCTGACCCAATACACAATATGGGATAACTATTGGGAATACCTATCCATTTTCACCTTAGATAAGTACTCCCCTTTCTTTAGTGAAGGAGAAATCATACACAAGGGGGGAATCTTGGGCGACCATAGGGGGAAATGAGATGGAAAGTGGAGTAATGTAAGTTGATGCCCCTATAGGTCAAAATAAGAAGTGGACGATGGCTTGGAAATGAGTCTTGATGATGGTGAATGGTTTCCAAGGACTTCGATACCTGTACCAAAGTGTTACACCTTCCCGAGACAAGCAAAATAACCAATATACAAGAATGAATATCAAAGGGACATTAAATTGAATCCTTTTGTCCAAAATTACAATAGTAAAAAAATGTATATATTATAAATGAAATCAATTATTTAATGCAAAAATAACCATCAAAATTATCAAGTAGTTATTGGACAATGAAGCACTAAACCAATAGATAACTTTTCAATATTCAAGCACAAACTTTGACGGTAAAAGAGGGTTGTTAGATAGTGTTTTAAATTTTTTATTGTAACTTCCAAGTGGTTGTAGCAAATATTTTCTACAACAGCAAATTCTAACCACGAAAATTGACAAGTAAACCGTAAAAAACATAGACAATGAAAAATAGGATAAGAGTACAAGTTTGCAAGTAATTTCCATGGTTGAAAAGCAAGTTAAATGAGAAAATGAATGTGTTTTTATACAACCCTCATGGATGTATATTTTAGTTTATTATAACAAGAGAACTACTAGGCCAAACAAGACGTCGTAGTGGCTTTAACAAGCTTAAGACACTATGAAAAAATTCCAACTTGAACAATTTCAATATCTCTCAAAATCACATTTATCAATGCAAGTAATTTATATCTACAATGAAAAAATTGATTAGTGCCTTGCAAAATGGGTTATGTAGTGTTCCTGTATTAGGTTATATCTACTACTTCTCAAGGGGTGTAATCCATTTTACTCCTTTAAGCAAGTAACCCTAACAAGCTAAATCTAGGAGGGTGTAAGCCCTTTTACTCCTCCTATCAACCTTTGCATTAGCTTATTCAATCAACAATAATGATAACTTGTTGGAAGGTACAAGCCCTTTTATTCCTCCAAGGATCTAGCCAAGAACAACCATGAAACAAGAAAGAAGAACTAACAATATGCATATTTTTCTTACCAATTTCAAGAGAAATGCTAGACAAACCCTTGCTTACCAATATAATATCACCAACATGCAAGAACAAACCTCCAAGAAGGGAAACACACCATTTTTCTCCACAAGAAAAATAAAAACCATAGCATGAGAGAGAGAGAGAGAGACATGAAGTTTCCCAAGAGGGGAATTTTTTTTAGCCAATTAGCTCTTCTCACATGAGACAATTATCATAAAATGAAATGAATTTGATCCTTATTTATGCAAAAACTCATAAAAGAGTTTGTCCACATTTAGTTAGGGTAAACCAAAAAAAAGTGGGGGAATATCCCTCTATTTTTCCCCTTTACAAATTAATTTTAATTTAACTTAAAATTTTCACATAAGAAACCCTAGAAACATGACGTCACACCCTAAAGGGTGATGTTTTGGCACTTTGAGGAGTTAGTTGGGTTTTTTAAGAGAGAACTAGGTCTCCAAAGTCCATGTGTCACTTTGCAATGTTCCTTCCTTCTCCATCAATCATTCCAAACCATCTTCAAACATCACCACCATCAGCAAAACCCTAGCCCTAGGGTGATGCCAAGCCCTCCAATATGATGTTTTGACCTTTCAAGGCCAAACGTTGGGCTAAGATGGGCTAGGTTTCACCATCCAAAATATCTTCTCTTGCCTCCAAAAAAAAATTTCAAGCTCTGGCTACCTCCAATGTCTGGGTCATGGCATCCAACCTGTGGGATTCCTACCCCATTGAAGGCCCAAGCTAGGTTTTTTCCTCCAAAATGTCCATCAACAAGGTCCTACAAAGAAAGACAAGTGTGCCCTCCAAGGATATCAAGTCAAAGCATCATGGCAAGTAAAATCACATTTAATACAAGAGCCACCTAAACATGTGCATCAAAACTACCTTATCAAATTAAACAAGTGCTCAAAGACTTGTTGGCAACCAATTCATTTTTTTTCTATTAACCTATAAGCTGCCTACACCTATGTCTTCTGAACTTCAAATTGTCGTCGCATTTTTCAAATAGATGATATTTTCATTTCTTGCGACACTTGCAAATTGGTCTCCATTTAGTTTTCACGACTGTAAGCGTGAAAACTCCTCCATCGTTACTTGAACCGTCATGATCTTTTATTGATATTTTGAATGGCTCTTACCTTTGCTTTATTGTTATGTGGCTGAAAGGATTTTCGAACTATGCCTATTTGGACATTCTTATATTGGTTGCGTAACTTGTTTTTATTAAACTGGTAAGGCATTGAGCATATAGATTTATATTTTTGGGACTTGCCAAGTCATTGAATTGCATAAGGGGTCATGGTTTATTTTTGTTTTTATATATATGATGTGATCCTTATGATAATCTTTTATAGCTCTTGGCTTGCAAGTTTATTTGAATTCGATTGGCACAATGGTTTAAAACTTTTGATTGAAACATTTATGAAATTGCGCGTTGGTTAACATTTGGGTTTAATTTTATATTGAATATTCATGGTTTAAAAAATTATAATGGCACGTGGGCATAACACTCTCCGTTTGATTCTTTGGTTGGCCGAATAATATGGTTTTGAGCTATGTTATGATTGTTTGAACAGAGGATTAATTCACCGGTTGTACTTTTCCATAACTATTATGCATGGCGGTGAATAACTCCACCACCCTCGCATGCGCACATTAATGCTTCCCCTTTGATCGTTCATAGTGGTTAGACTGAGTGACTCTGCTCCTGTGCATTGGTAATTTCGAACCAAACCCTTACCATGTGCTCGCACCATGGCCCCTGTCATTCGAGTTGAACCTAATGGCATCCAGGCTCTGTTGATGTTTCATAGTTCCAGCAGTGACCTTGAGGACAATGGGTGTCTCTCGTTTATACAGAAATTTGAGGGTTTTAACCTCTGCGTTGCCCAACAATTCGCATTGACCTTTGATGGTTGTCGATCCAAGGTCGGCGATGTTCAATTTCAAATTGACGAGCAGTTTATTAGTCTTGCTACGAGTTTGCCCGCCACTGGACAACGATGGTCCAAGAATTGCAAAGTAGAAGAGGTCCCATGGACACTGCTCTTCTAGTTGCGTAAAGTTATCTCCTGTGATAAAGGTTTGCTCGTGACCATGCTTAAACAACACTGACATGATTTATTGATGATAATCAAACAGTTTATCACCTGCGAAGGTCGGTACAGGTTTGTTTTCTTACACCACCTTCGTTTGCTTATGGTTTTTATGGGTTATCAACTCAATATGCCATATTATTTTCATATAATCCTGTTTAATATGTCAAAGAAATACAAAAGGAACCAGGCTAATAGTAGCCTTTTTCATTATGGGCTGGTTAAGATTATTGTTGTTTGTCATTTGGGGTTACACGAAGATTGTTGGAACAATTTCCTTTCTCTGAATGATTTTGAGGATTCGAACCCTCCACAGGTTGACAAACTTGTGGTGAGCGAGGGAAAAACTGTACCCCCGGTACCCTACAACATCCTGTTACCTAAACCCTTGGCCGAATCACCTATCGACCTACCCCACACTGTGACTAAGAACGCTGAGGCTTTGGGAAAAAATACCAAAGACAAACCCACTATAAACACCAAAGGGAAAAAGAATGCTCGTTTAATCTCTCGAATGGAAAGGAACAAGCTGAAACTTCCTGTCGAACTAAACCCTATTGTGTTGAGTGAGGATTCTGATTCGGAAGTGGAGCATTTTTTGGCTAGCGAATACCCCTATTCGGAAGGTTTGAGCACCGAACCCTCATATGAATTTGTGACAAACCTACCACCTTGCCTACAGAATGACCCTAACTACCCAGGCATTAAGCTTCCTTGTGAAGCCCCTGGTCATTCATCCAAACCCTCTCCTGCTCTATCTAAACCTACAGCGCCACCCTGTGATCAATGCGGCTCGTGGTTAGAGAGATATTATCTTGATGTGCCGATGCTACAGTCATGAATTCACTTTTTGGAGGACCAGGTTGCCCTGCTTACCAGTCAAAAGGCTAAGTTACAAGCCACTGATAAAAAACAAAGGACGAAAGGCTCCATCTTGTTTAAAAATGTGGAATCAGCTACAGCGGTCGTGAATTCTAAGTTGGCATAATTTGAGCAGCCTCACACAGGTACGTTTTGATATCGCATGTTTATATAACGATTTCGAATTCGGTTTTGGATTGGTTCTGTTTACAGCATTGATTGGCTCTGTCACATTATATGCATTCTGTACATAGCTTTGCTTTGATTAATGGAATTTCGTTTTCCCAGTTTAGCTCCGATTGTATTTCCTTCGATTTGATTGATCATGGTATGGATTTGATTGGTTTGATTTAGCTTAAAATGAATGCTCTGTTGTCAATTGAGGTCGTTTGTATCTATTTTAGACACAAGATGTTTCTCATACTTCAATTTCAAACGCAATCACATTTCGGTTCAATTTATACGATATGATTGGCAACAGTTTTGATATGGTTAACTGTTATGGTTTGATGTTCCATATGATTTTCGATCAACAGGAATACAATTTGGATTATTTTCAAAGTGATTATGTTCACATTCGCCCAAATCGTGAATAGATTCAATTCATAACGGTTATACCCAGCCGGTTAATTAGCATTGGTTTATTGGACTATGTTATCAGTTGGATTCATATTGCAATGAATATGCTGTTTGAATTTGATTCGAATAATGAAATTGATTGTATCCAGATTCACGATTTGTTTCTATATTAAACTCAGTCGTGATTTGTTTTGATTGTTTGCCCGGTTTGCAATTATGAATTATGTTGATTCTATTAAGATGGTGATTACAATTAAGATACTTTCTGTTGATTGTGCAAGGATCAATCACAAAATTGGTTGAGTCGATGTTGTTAAGTATGATTTCGTTTACACATAATCGAAGCAGTCTTTCTATCTTTACATTTGATTGAACGATATGAATCTGTGGTTATACCATTATAGCTATAATGAGTGGATGATGGTTGTGTTGGATTAGATCGTATCTCATACAATATGATTTGCTATCGATTTTATTTGGATATGAAACAGTCTTGTGACTGTTCAACCCGATTTTATGGTAATAGTAAAACAGAGTATTCTTACCCCTGTTTTCGTTTGAATCACTTTAGATTATGTTTAATATTGAATGATAAAATCATTTGAATCTTGAGTGATTCGTTTTAAATGATCATTGGAAGATAATTGGTTTCAATTATTTTAAAAAGATTTGATTTGATTTCGATTTTGATCCTGTATGTTATTTTAGACTAGCTACAGAATCAGATGATTCTGTAGCTAAGTCTGTAAGATTATATTTTTATTGTTTTTCTAATGAAATACCTTTCTAACTTGTTATTTTTGGTCTATTGCAGATGAATTCGAAATGGCAGTGGATTTGATGAGCAGTTAGGGGATATTTCAAATATTTCACTTGCATTTTAGTTTCCTAGTTTAGTTGATTTTGGGAATATCTTCCCAGATTATGTAAAAAGTTTGATACTATCCACAGGGAGGTTTTACCCTGTGGAGAAACTTATGTATACTTATTATTTTTGTAATAATATCATCCTCATTCGTGGGAGAACAAGGATATGGAATTTTAATACAGTCTGAGGCAGAATTTGGTGTTTTGTTACAGCTTTAGCTTCTCATGATATCAATATTTTGTTTCATGTTATGTATATCAATTTGTATTTGGTTAATGACTACTTTAGCTATCTTAATATTTTGCAAATGATATAATTCAATCATTGTAATCCATATCTGATTTCTTCAAGTGTTTAAAGAACATAACAATTGTTTAATTCAATTTGTGAATGACAGATTTCTCTTCTTCATAAGTTGAATTATCAAGTATAAGTTTTTGCATAACAGGTTTCCCTTATTGCAGAGATTTATAAATCACATAATTGTTATGATTTTTTATGTCTTGTTTGTCCTGTAAACAACTCAAAGAGCAGCACAGCCTATCGTTTACGAGAAGCTTAGGAATTAACCGGTGCGAGTTTCCTTCCTCCGACCAGCTTCGAAGTCATCATACACAGGACAAATTAGGAGCGTTTCCAGGTCAGTTTGTCATTTGTTTGTTAGTGTATTTGTTAGTATTTAGTTAGATATATATATGTAGAATTAATATATTAGATTGTTTAATTTCAGTAAGTTTCATTTCTTATTCATAAAATATAAAAATATAAAAATATCTCTAGTTGTCTTAGGGCAGGAATCAAATGAGTTTTACAGGTTTTATTCAAATCTACCAGTTGCAGATATTGTATATTTGTGAATAAGTTGTAATTCAACAAGTAGTTAGACAACTAATTATTAGAGTTAGTGTAATTAGTAGTTTGTATATAGAATAGTTAGAGTAGTTTGTATTTAGTTTTAGTTTATTTAGTAGTTTTTTTAATTAGATTAGTGTATTAGTTTGTTTTATTTGTTTTAGTTAGTTTAGTTTGTTTTTAGTTAATTTGTTTTATTTAGTTTTAGTTAGTTTATGTTAGTTTTATTTGTTTTAGTTAGATTAGTTAGTTTAGATTAGTTTTCTCTTTGGTTTTCTTAGGACCTTAGAGCGGCTAACGGATCCGTTAAACCCGTCAGGGTGGTTCATTCCAAAAGACTTGGGTTATTAGACAACCCCAGACCGGTTCCACTCTCTCAGTTGACGGACGGTCATTTTTTCCCGCCAACAAGACTCTATGCAATTTTCCAAGATTAGGTATGGGAGGGTTGAGAAGGTGACCTATTGGGTGAGTCATTCCTTAAGTAAAGGAGTATTTCCTAGGTGGACCCTCTCTAAGCTATGTGAATAAGACAAAGTGGACGAGGTAAGACTTTTGTGCATGGGGTTCATGACATACAAGGGTTCACAGTGTCTCACTTATGGGTGCCTTTGTAGAGGGTGTGTCGCACCTTCATTTTCAGTGCATCATTTTTCCAAGCCCATTTATTTTCCATTAATTAATTAATTAAGGTCCAGAATGACTGGGTACTCCCAATGGGAAACATAAAACTTAGGGGGAAATACCATAGTTTCACTTGAGGGGAGAGGTACATAAAGTACCATAGGTTTAAAGCAAAGGTTGTAATACACTTGTGTATATCCCTCAACAAGTGGGACGTCTATAGAATATGAAATTGTTTTTGCAGGTCTTTAATTTTTTAGGAGAAACATTTCATCGTTATCAATACCTCTTTGGGAGAGAATACAAAAAGTTATAGTTTGGATTTTTTATTTTTCTAGCTACATTGCCTCTAGGCCTTCAACCTCTTCATCCCATTAAATGAGGTACAATCCCTTCTTGGGTCAATACACCCGAAAATCTCAAAAAATAAGGAAACAAAGAGGATGAAAGTGTGAAAATTTATAAGTATGATTGGGAATGGAATTATGGATCATCAAGGGGGACCTCCTACTAGAAAACCCATCCCAAATGGTGACCACTTACTAGGGAACAATGTCAACCATCGAGGTGAAACGGGGAAAAGAGCATAATTTCCAAGCATAAGTTCTATAATAAAAAACAACTTTAAATGAAACACACTCAAATGCTTCAAGTATTAAAGTGACACTTATCACAATACTTGACTTGTACCTCATGGATAAAGACCCATCATCTTCCGAAAGCAAGCTGATGTGGCAAATTCCATTGTTATGAATCTAGGATGTGTTGTGGTGAAGTGGGTCTATGTTTGTGCACATGGATGTTGTTAGTCATCTATCTCTCGGTACTCCACATCTGAAACATGAGGGCCTCGAGACATCATTGTTGAGGAAAATATATGAAATGATCTTACTCAAGCATTTTCAGATTCTTCTTGGCTAAAGAAAAATAGACGGGAATGCCACCCTATGTTTATAGCCATCAAAAATAAAATCCTAACTCACAAGTATTGATTTCAAGTGCTTAGGCTAGTCTTTTCACAAATAAAAGCTTTCTAGAAAATTCATTTTAATATGATTTTCTGAATATAACAATTGCTGAAATAAATGTAGAGACAGAAGTAAATACACCAAGATGATAATCAAGACAGATGAGACATAAAGAAATCCTTTATTTCACTCCATTTCACAAAAGAGTCATTCTCTTTACAAAATTTCGTGTAGAAATTTCAGACCAGAGTGAAACTTAGACATCCCCAATGGAACACACAAAAGGAACTATGACAAAAAATAAAAAAACCTGAACTCTAAAAGCTAGATCAACTTGCCACAAATTGTTTCCCACTCGACTCTACACAATAGCCTTTGTGAGTCATGAAAACTAATTCAAAAACAAACAAGTCTACACAGACTATCAAAGATAGATCAACACCTTTGAAAAACAAGTGTCTGAATGATGCAATTCAGCCCTAAAAATTGCTATCCACAATAAGACCCTACTATCATAAAAAAGAATTAGGGTTGTGATAAATTAAGGAATGAATGAAAACTGAACTATCTCAACATGAACTCAAAGAGAAAACCTTAGTATGTTTCTCCTTCTCTCCTCCTTTGTTCCTCCCTTTCCTTTTGTCTTTAAGAAAATTAGAATTGGTTGAATTAGTTGAACTACCTCCTTAGTTAAGTTAACTAAAAACTCAACCAACCTTTAGTTAAGGGGGAAAGTAATAAATCATAATAAGGGTTTTAAATAAATAATAACTAGTATGTGGGACCCCTTGTGACTCCCTTTAGTTGTTAACAATCACAACATAACTATTTAATTAAACAAAACACCCCTCCTTGTGACTCCCATCATCACATTCATATTTGACAATTATCACATTGATATTTGAAAACATTTTCCAAAATATATTACCAATATATCCCAAAAAACCTGTTGTCCAAAAATCTGAAGTCAACTGTTCTCAACAATAGACAAATAAATAAAACTTAAAATCCATATTTTCGAGTCTGTGAGGCAATCATTCCTTTTTCATTGTTATCACCTTTTAAACTCTCTAAATTTTCCTTAGGATCTCTGGACCCTTTAGGCCTAATATCGCTGATGACATGAGAGCAATCGTCCCTCCATCGTATGTGGGAGGACACTGATTTATCAGAATCATTTGAAGGTAAGAAAGGGGCACTAGTGGCTTTCCCTTTAACAGGGGCATAGTGGGCCTCGGGTTTCAACCTTTTATTTGAATAGTTCATTCATGTATGCATAATTTATTAGCAAATAGTTCCTTTAACAACCATACATGAAAACTCTTTCAAAATATGAAATAGACTTTGGCTCAGCAACATATCATACTCATGCAATCCAATCCATACAAATTGTTTAACTGTTATCAATGATAAGGGGGTGAACAAAAGGTCCTGGGATATGCGAGGGGTTTTTATTGAGCGAAAAGTGTTAAAATGAGGGGGAAAGAATCATGGTTACTACTCACAGACAACACACAATCAACTAGAATGTAAACCAAGGGACATATCACTATGATACAACCTAGAACCGCGATTTCAAACTGTTTCAATACAAAATTCTCTTAACTGTAATTAATTTTAAGAACAGGGAGTGAAAAGTGAATGTGGGAAGGCAAGGGGATTGTAATTAGCGAAAAGTTAAATAATGTTAGGGAAAAATAATGGATACTGTTCATAAAATTAATTAAGTAATCCATAAAATATTCTACATCAAACGTAAAAGATCCAACATCAACTAAATAGTCGTTGTGATTAATTAAACAACTAATGTGTATAATTCAATCAATTATGTGAATTAACTTGCTCAATGTTCTCAATTAAATATTTAACACGGTGTCATCAAAACAAGACAATATGCCTTCCAAACCACCTAGACAAGAGTTATATTTCTTTTCATTTGTCCCATTTAATGTTTCAAACAATTTCCAAATGAACACACAGTCCCTTGTTTCCACTCTATTTTGCATCAAAATATCAACCATTGTCCATGAGTTATTTCCTCAATCAAACATAGACACAAAAGCATGCTCAATATTGTCCCTCAATTCCATTTAGCAATCAAACTATAATGATACCATACTGCCACATAACCCATGCCTATCTCTCTGATGATGCATGATGTTCACCAAGCATACACATTGGACAGTTAAACACAATTATCAATATAATAATCCTAACTTTCCATTTAAACACACAGTCACAGTAGTCACCATTCCAATTCATACGATGTTATAGGATGCAAAATCCATTCAACAAAGCACATAAGAATTTTTGTGTCTATAAATGTTTAATTACTCTGAATCCAAACATCAAACGATGTTGATCTATCAATCCAATACAAGGAGGCAGCAATAATATTTCTCAAATTAATCAAATTGAAACAAAACCATATTGTGTAAAAACCCGTGCCCATCTCGGATGGTGAAATCAAACAACTTCCATAATATATACAGTGGATAGCCATGCCATGATTAGCACGATTTCAATACACCAATTCGACAATTTAAAACACACTGTTAACTCAACCTATCATGTTGTAGGAACACCACACATACCCATGCATCACGCACAAAATATTGCTATGATTTAATCAATTAAAAGTAGTGCTTGGTCAACAATTCAATAATCACAATGTAAGAGATGACGACTATGCATTTAATCCAATTCTCCAATTAACCAAATTACCATGCTAAGTTTATCAATTTGATCGCATAATAACCAATGCAGTGACTAAATACCAAAACCAACACCACTTTCAAAATAATCAACAGAGACGGGCCATAAATCGAACACTGTCGACAATACACTAACAACTCATAACAACCAACAGTATACCCGATAGGCCATAACATTTCCCTCTATTAAAACCAGGCTTGAGAAATAAAGGGTTTTCTCTGTGGACCAACATAGGGAGACCAGAGCCGACTCCCATCATCGGGTGAGAGCCTCCAAGACCAACGGTGCATACACAGGGTATACCACCACTAATTTCGTCGATAGGGCGACAAATCCCGTGATAGGAGAGACTATGAACAGAGGAGAAAGGCTTCATTTTGGTCCTGTATCAACACTTAGACATGCAGGGTATAACCCTTGTGGCTCTCCCTAATCAACCAACTAACAACGCTGATATAAAATAGAGACGAGCAAAAGCAATATAATCCATTGCGCAACCATCAGTAGCATGGACAAATCCATACCCAAGTGAAACAATGCACAGTGACACAAGTGTTTCAAACCCAGTAAACCCCATAACAACATACGATTGGGTATAGTGATAAGAAGTGTGGAGATGACAGCCAATCTGGGTCAAATAAAAAACCCTTCAATCGAGACCAACAAGGATGACATATGACTTACATGGCTTCTAACACCCCAAATGATCAATAAAATCGATACTTCAAACATTACCGCAATGAAACCTACACCAACCATTCATTCCAGAAAAATATCACAAATTTACACAGTTGCGAGACTTAAGGAAAGCATAGACCCATACATCCTAAGCCAATATCTATTTCATAACCAGAGAAGATTCATGGATGGCGAAAATACATACCTGTAACCAAGAGCACCTTAAAAACGCGAGCTTGGTCGAGCAGTTCTTCCTCTGCTTGAAATTCGGGGCTTAATCACAACGAACACAATTGACAATAGCCATCCAGGGTGATGGCCAGTGGGAGGGGTATGGAGTGACGTGCAGTAAATGCACGTCACCTCCAACCTCCAGTCATTCAATTCCTTAGTACACGCCAGCCCACTATTCATTCAATTAAACCATGCCTCGAAACCAACATCCAAAATACACCACCTTATGTTACATTAACATTTTCCAACCACACTATAATTCTCATCACATGTCTTTCCATATAATCCAATCAATCATATGGCCACTAACCCTGTTAGCTAGGACTAGCAACAATCAATTTAACTTCAAATGCATAGTGTAGCATCATATAGCATAATAGCTTAGTTCCTTTCTTTTGGATTTTATTCATATTGCTCCATTTCTTTTCAATTTCTCTTTTGTTGTTACTAACATGTATCTTTGCAGGTGTTGCAAGTAATAATCAAGGAGTAAATATCAAAGGTAACAATGGATATCATAAGTCATTATGACATGTCATTCGAGCCTAGAGAAAGAGAACAAACATGCATTATCCATCATCCTTTTGTTGTGAATAGAACCAACATTGACCATCAATCATGCTTAAACCTGTAAGCAGTGATGAACAACAATAAAACATCAAATAAGAACTAGATCGGATCCTCCAACCTACAATGGGGTCCCACCTACTAGTATTATATATGTCACTAGCTTATAATTAATGGCTTTAGCAATAATTTGCGGGCAAAATCCTCGTTGCGATTTTAATCGTCAACAAACTGGCAACTCCACATGGAAATTTGTTTTCAACATATTTAGAACTCAGAACTCATGGTTTCACAGGCCAAGAACAATATATCAAGAAGATATAACCATAATGATCATGCAACAGGGGGAAGTGAGGGGATTTAATGGAAAAATGACCAGGAATTTGGGAATAACTCATGAAAAATGTTAAGTATGAAGGGATTTATCCCTGTATGCATGATCATTCAACCGGATTTTACTCTTTATTTCAAGGAGAGAAACTAATGGACTTGCTCTTTATTTATCAAATGGATGAAGAAATTGAAAGCAGAAGCGAGAGATAACCAATCTCTTTATAAGACAACAATGAAAGTAGATAACAATTTCAAGTGTGTTTTCAGGGGAAAAATCATAACAGTTGTGTAAGCTTGATTGTTATTGACCAACAATTTTTTGCAGGAGTGACACTATGGCAGAACTGAGCCAATATCTTATTCTTGACCAAAATCAACTAAAATATAGTAAGCAATAAATTCATGACAGAAATAAAATTGCAAAAATTAAAACAACATAAATAAAATGATAGAAATTTAAAAGAAATAGGAAATGTTTAGAACACAAAGTAGAAGCCAACTACTGTAAGAAGAAAACAAAAATAGCAGAAAACTGAAAGAAGAGCTAGACTACTAAAATACAGAAAATCCAAACAATGTTAGAGCTTTTCAAGTTGGTTCCACATAATGCTTCAAGTGGGAACCATTAGTGTTGTAGGAAAAAAATCGCTCTTGTAAATATTTTAGAATGTAAGAGTTAGTACCTAAGACAAAAGCGATCTTGAAAGGACCCAACCATAGTTTTTGAAATTTTGAATGTCTTCCCCTATCAGCGTCAGTTGAATCCCACAACAATACCTTTTCATTGACCTTAAATCTGACAGTCTTGACACTCTTGTTGAAATACTTAACAATTTGTTGTCTCCTTTTTATGTTATCCAAAGCAAACATCCTTTGCTCTTCCAAAGTTAGGAGTGTGTTTATCCTTTGTGAAACATCGAAAGAATTTAATTATTCGATCTGTAACATCAACCTTAAGGAAGAAATTTCTAGCTCAGTTGGCAGGAGGGATTTTTGACCATAAAAAAGTTGGAAAGGAGTGCAACCAGTGCTCACGTTGTCAGTAGCTCGATCTTCCCAGAGGGAATAAGTTAGGAGAGTGTGCCATTGACGAGGCTTATCTTCGATGAGGCTTTTGACGATTCTTACCAGATTCTTGTTGGTGGACTCAGCCTGCCCATTTCCTTGGGGATAATAAGCTGATGAGGTGAAATTCTTAACCCCCAACTTGGATAAAAAATGGGTCATCTTAGCATAAATGAAAGCGGGACCATTATCTGTAATAATTTCCAATGGAAGACAAAATCTAGAAAAAATGTTATTTTCAAGGAAAGAAATAACCTGATCATCTATTGAGTGCTTAAGTGGGACATCTTCAGTCCATTTTGTAAAATAGTTTGTGGTTTTCAAAACAAAAACTTGTCCCGCTGAATAAGGAGGATTAATAGAACCAATAAAATCTAATCCCCACTTTGAAAAGGGAAAGTATGGTAGGACAGTTTGTAATGGCATGGCTGAAAGGCGTTCTTTCCCAACAAATTTTTGGCACTTGTCACAAAATCTCGAAAAAATGTAAGAGTCATGAAAGATTGAAGGCAAATAGTATCCTTTTCTAATAATCTTGAAAGCAGTGGTTTTAGCAGAAAAATGACCTCCTACATGAATGACAGAATTTGAAGAGCCATGAGTTTCTTGCAACAGTTTTTGTGCGTCTTCATTGTTTACACAACGAAGCAACACACCATCAGCAGACCTTTGAAACAACAAGTCTCCTATAATGACGTATATTGTGGATTCAAGACAGAGCCTTCTCCTCTGATGAGTGTCTAAGTTGTCTGGACATCTTTGGTTCTATAAGTAGTAAATTAAAATTTTATACTAGGGATGTTCAGACACGGGGATGATCTGGTTGTCAATGTAAAAGAGAGTTGATAGGGAACCATCTTCTTCATCAATTTCTTCACTATTCTCAGCATGCTGAGCTAAGTGAAGGGATAAGTCATGTCCCTTGATAGTGGTAGAAGTCACGATATTCAAATCATGATGTTGGATCTTGGCAAGCCAATGTGCAAGCTTTCCTGAAAGATAAGTTTGTGAGAGAAAACATTTGACAGCAGGTAAAGGGATTTTTACCAACACATGCTCACTTAAGATGAAGTGGAGAAAATTTTCAACAAATTTAACAAGAGCGAAAGCATGTTTCTCAATAAAAGAATATTTAAATTGATCATCAGACAAACTTTGACTCATGTAAGCCACTGGTTTTTCATTACCTTGGTCATCATTTTGCATGAGGACAACAGAAACTGCCTCCTCAGTGGCATTAGCATATATCGTGAATTCCTTCTCAAAATCTGGCTTTGCCAAAACCAGTGTGGAACTGATTGCTTTCTTAATCCTTTCAAAAACATTTTCGACATCACCTGTCCAAGAAAAAGAATGATCTTTCTTAAGAAGATTATGAATTGGTTTGACCATCAAAACAAAATCTGTAACAAACCTATGGACAAAGTTAATAACCCCCATAAAAGATTGAACCTCCTTATTAGAAGTGGGAGCAAGAAGATTAAGGATATAAACAATCCTTTCAGGATCAATTCTTATTCCCGAATTAGAGATAATGTGTCCAAGGAGATTTCCCTCAGTAATGCCGAAAATGGACTTGGAAGGATTTAGAGAAATGACAAATTTCCTACATCACATGAGAACTTTTCTCAGATGATCAAAATGATCTGATCAGATTTTAGAGTACACTGTTAAGTCATCAATGTAGATCTGAATGATCTTACCGATCAAATCGTCAAAATATATTTGCATATCTCTTTGAAAGGTGGCACCTACATTAGATAATCCAAAAGGCATACGTTCATAAGAAAAGGTACCCCAACGAGTAATAAAGGTGGTTTTATATTTATCTTCCATTTTTACTTTGATTTGATTGTAACCGAAAAAACCGTCAAGTAAGGACATCATTTGTGACCCTGCAACTTGTTGCAAAATTATTTCCATGTTAGGGAGAGGGAAGTGATATTTTATACTAGCTTGATTTAATGCACGGAAATCAACACATAATCTGATCTGACCAGTTATTTTCTGAACAGGAACCAAATATGAAACCCATTCAGAATACTTGACCGAAAATATGATTCCATCCTTCAAGAGATTTTCCAACTCCTTTCGAATAGTTTCTTCTAGCGCAGGGTTGATAGGTATTTGTTTTTTCCTAACTGATTTTATGCCTTCCTTAATGGGGATGGCATGTTGTATAAGACCAGGATCAAAACCACGAAGATCCTCATAAGACCAAGAAAAACCATCTTGAAATTCACCAAGTAGCTTGGAAAATTTCATTTTTTCTTCATCTGAACATTTGACACCTATTTTAACATTCTTTGGATCCTTGGGTGTCCCAATGTTCAAGGATATGGTTTCACCCACCTTCCTTTTCAAGTCCTCTTCTTTCTATTTCTCCTTGTTTCCTACATCACTTGATGAAAATGAGCTCTCTAGAGGAGTCAAGCCTTTAGGAATCTTGTTATATTCTATGGATATAATTTCCTTAGGCTTAAAAGGTTCATTTTGAATGAAAGCACAAATGCTCTCATCGTTAGGGAAGACCTGCCAAGATTATATATTTTTAGGGATATGTGGATGATATAGAGATTGAAAGGTACAATCATGTCTATGTGGAAGAAGTTGTCGATTAGGAGAGGCTGAAAAAAAAGCTAACCGATCGGCCATTCAGTTTAACTCCCTCTTAACATGAGTGATGTTGAAAGATAAAAGGTTTGAAATAAGAGCCCAAATAGTTTGGGTGTATCGTTTCATCAACTTGTTGCTAGGAGAGTAAATTTTACGTACAAGATTCACGACAAGCTCAGAATCCCCAAAAACTGAAAGGTGACCACAACCAAGATTATAGGCATTCTCAATGCCTAATAACAAAGGTTCGAATTCAGTGACATTGTTTGTACAAGCAAACTCCAACCTACAAGAAAATTTATGGATTTTCCTTACAGCAGAAATCAAGATAATGCTAGCTTTGTTACCTTCATTAGAGCATGAACCATCAAAGTGCATGTGCCACATACCATCATCTAAATCAATTTGTTCCAAGGGAATGTTATCCTCCTTAGCAAAGATGGAATACACTCTAAGGTCCTCTTTGATATAGTTTACATTAAGCTGTGGAACACTCTCTATGTAAGGTGATATCCTTCCCTCTCTAAGGACTATAATGTTTTTACCATTCCGAGGAATGGATAAATGTGTTTCGTCGAGTGAGAGGTATCCACCCGTTAAGGCTTTCCAATCTCTTCCCAAGATAATTGAGTAATTTCTTACAGTCATATCGATTACCTGAATACCAAGGGTTGTCCTTATTTTAGGGTGTGCTCATAAAACAAAGGTTACATCCTTAATCTCACCTATGGTCGTTTTTTGTAGGCTATTATAGGAGAGCATGCTTCTGGCATTTTCATTTGTACAGGACACACCTAGCTTTTCCATAATAATCTTCGACATCACACTTGGGCCCGAACTGCCATCAATGAGGCAACAATGGGTGATCTTATCCATAATCTTTACAGAAATATAAAAAGGGGGATTTTTTGTAGGGTATCTAAAGTTGTGTACACCTACTTTATTTACATACGAATCCTCTTCGTTTACCTCTTTAGAGAGGTTGGCTACAATGAAATATTTTCCTTCCATGAATTGTTTCAGATGCCTCTATTGCTCAGGGATGACAACCATGTCCAGAAGGGTTGCATCTGCTTTGATGTTGACCAACTGATTCAAGATATTGTACTTGGAAGAGGGGAGAGGAGAGGTTATTCCTTGATTGTCAAGAACCTTAGGAACCTGAACAGTAGCAGTGGGTGAGGATGAGCTTGGGTTAGAAGAATTGCGGGGAGGATCAAATTTTCCCTTGGGAGCATAGGCTTTGTTCCTAGTATTGATGATCATGACATCTTTTGGCTCTGTGAAATCTAGGACAATGATAGTAGTTTCTGGTCTTTTACCAAAGATTTTATCTCTAGCACTCTTCCTTACCTCACATGTGGCTTCCTCGTGGTGTTCCTCGCAAAATTTACACCAACTTCGAGGCAAGATAGATTTAGGCTGAAAATTATTTTCAATTGGACTTCTAAAGGAGGGTGCATAAGAGGATGAAGCTCCAGGGGTGAGAGGGGAGATAGTTCCTTTTTGCTCGAATTCTATCATACAATTTTTCATATCTTTTACTAGTTGTAAAAGGGAGGACATGTATGTTTGTTTAATTGATTCTCCCTGGGGAAGACCTATTCTTTCAAGTTGTTATTCATACTCTGAACAAGTATGCAGAGTGGAACCGATATTATCAATGGATTTTTCCTCAATCCTATGACGGTAGGGGGAAGGTAATGTATTCTAGTAATGCATGAAAGAATCTTGGTTCTGAGGTCAAATGATTCCAGGGATTTGGTTTTATAACTTAGTGAAACACAATTTGAAGGACTTGATGGTGTCACCATCCTTATAGGTGACGTTATTATATTCCCATAACTTCTCAGCTGGGCTTTTAGATTTCCCATAAGTAGATCTGAACCAATAGATTAACTCCTCCCAAGTAGAGAAAATCTTAGGAGGAAGGTCAAAGAAATTGGCCACAACCTTTCCTTCCAAGGAATTGACGAATAAGCACATGCAGGTATCGTTGTCATTGGCTCATGTTTTATGATAAGCATTAGAAAATGCCACCAGGTGTTCCTTTGTAGTGATGGTGTTATTTCCTAAAAACCTAGGAAGATGTTCTTTGAATTTAGGAAGTGGACAAGTAGCAGGTGCTAGGTTAAGAGGAGAGAACACATGCCATAGTGTGGTTGTGGCGTCTTCTTCAAACTGAAAAAACCCATACTTTTTAATGACTTTGGTGGGATTTGTGGTAGATTGGAAAGGGATATGGTGGCTATATAAGCTACCAATCACTGATGAAGATGAAGACTGAGAAGAGGAAGAACTTACAGTGCCACTAGAGCCACCACTAGATGCCATCTTATGGATGATAGATGAGGGAAAGAAAGACGAACTGGATGAATAAAAAAAAGTTCTCCTTAGATCACTTTGTTGGACAGATAACACAACGTTCCTTCTTCCTATTTTAGAAATAGGATTAATTTAAGGTGATAATCCTCTTCTTCTTCTTCTAGAAGAACGAGAGTCTAAGGACATGAAAGAAATTCCAAAAAGAAGAAACAAGAAGGTTACTGTTGATTTCTAGGCTGTCTATGTCTAGCTTCCAATCGTTCTTGAGCCCTAATATCTCGTTCAATTGCTGCCCATGAATGATTAAGCTCAACACGGGTATTGGCAATGTCTAAAATGGTGTTAAATAGATTCAAAGCAATGTTGATATGATCTTGAAGACCGAGATCAATATTGGGTTGTCTTGTAACAGGTACAATCATTAAGAAATAAAACAATCATAGAATCAATATCAGAAAAAAATAGATGTATCGATGAAAATCGAGTATAAAAATTAACTAGAGAGATATTGAATATCTCCCCGGTATGGTCACCAAATAAATGTTGAGGAAAAGATATGAAATGATCTTACTCAAGAATTTTCATATTCTTCTTGGCTATATAAAAATATACGGGAATGTCACCCTATGTTTATAACCATCAAAAATAAAATCCTAACTCACAAGTATTGATTACAAGTGCTTAGGCTAGTCTTTTCACAAATAAAAGCTTGCTGGAAAATTAATTTTAATATGATTTTTTGAATATAATAGTTGTTGAAATAAATGTAGAGACAGAAGTAAAGACACCAAGATGATAATCAAGACATATGAGACATAAAGAAATTCTTTATTTCATTCCAATTCACCAAAGAGTCATTCTCTTTACAAACTTTTGTGAAGAAATTTTGGACCAGAGTCAAACTTAGACATCCCCGATGGAACATACAAAAGGACCTCCGACAGAAAATAAAAAAAATGAACTCTAAAATCTAGACCAGCTTGCCACATATTTCTTCCCACTTGACTCTGCACAATAGCCTTTGTCAGTCATGAAAACTAATTCACAAACATACAAGTCTACAAAGACTATCAAAGATAGATCAACACCTCTGAAAAACAAGTGTCTAAATGATGTAATTCAGCCCTGATTCTTGTTGTCTACAATAAGACCATGCTATCATAAAAAAGAAGTAGTCTTGTGATGAAATAAGGAATGAATGAAAACTAAACTATCTCAACATGAACTCAAATAGAAAACCTTAGTATGTTTCTCCTTCTCTCCTCCTGTGTTCCTCCCTTTCCTTTTGTCTTTAACAAAATTAAAATTGGTTGAAGTAGTTGAACGACCTCCTTAGTTAAGTTAGCTAAAAACTCAACCAACGTTTAGTTAAGGGGGAAAGTAATAAATCATAATAAGGGTTTTAAATAAATAATAACTAGTAGGTGGGACCCCTTATGACTCCCTTTAGTCACAACATAACTATTTAATTAAACAAAACACCCCTCCTCATGACTCCCATCATCACATTCATATTTGACAATTATCACATTGATATTTGAAAACATTTTCCAAAATATATTACCAATATATCCCAAAAAACCTTCTGTCCAAAAATCTGAAGTCAATTGTTCTCAACAATAGACAAATAAATAAAACTTAAAATCCATATTTTCCAGTCTGTGAGGCAATATTTCCTTTGTCGTTGCTATCACCTTTTAAACTCTTTGAATTTTCCTAAGGTTGTTTGAGCCTTTAGGCCTAATCTCGATGATCACTTGAGAGAAATCATCCCTCCATTGTATGCGGGAGAACACCGATTTATCATAATCATTTGAAGGTGAGAAAGAGGTAGTAGTGTCTTTTCCTTTGACAGGGGAATATTGGGCCTCGATTTTCAGACTTTTATTTGAATAGCTCATTCATGTATGCATAATTGATTAGAAAATATTTCCTTTAAAAACCATACATGACAACTCTTTCAAAATATGAAATAGAATTTGGCTCAACAACATATCAGACTCATGCAATCCAATTCATACAATTTTTTTTACTATTATCAATGAGAAGGGGGTGAACAAAAGGTCCTGGGATATGCGAGGGGTTTGTATTGAGCGAAAAGTGTTAAAATGAGGGGGAAAAGAATCATTGTTACTGCTCATAGACAACACACAATCAACTAGAATGTAAACCAAGGGACATATCACTGTGATCCAACCTAGAATCGCGATTTCAAACTGTTTCAATACATAATTCTCTTAACTGTAATTAATTTTAAGAACAGGGAGTGAAAAGTGAATGTGGGAAGGCGAAGGGATTGTAATTAGCGAAAAGTGAAATAATGGTAGGGAAAAAGAATGGATATTGTTCATAAAATTAATTAAGTAATCCATAAAACATTCTATATCAAACGTAAAATATCCAACATCAATGAAATAGTCATTGTGATAAATTAAACAAATACTGTGTATAATTCAATCAATTTTGTGAATTAACTTGCTCATTGTTCTCAATTAAATATTTAACACAGTGTCATCAAAACAATACAACATGCCTTCCAAATCACCTAGACAAGAGTTCTATTTCTTTCCATCTGTCCCATTTAATGTTTCAAACAATTTCCAAATGAACACAATTTCCAAATTTCCACTCTGTTTTGCATCAAAATATCAACCATTGTCCATGAGTTATTTCCTCAATCAAACAAAGACACAAAAGCATGCCCGATCTCGTCCCTTAATTCCATTTAGAAATAAAACTGTAATGAGACCATACTGCCATAGAACCTATGCCTATCTCTGCTATGATGCATGACATTCATCAAACACATACAGTGGACAGTTAAACACAACTATCAATATAATAATCTCGACTTTCCATTTAAACACATAGTCACCATTCCAATTCATACGATGTTGTAGGATGCACAGACCATTAAACAAAGCGCAAGAGCATTTTTATGGCTATACATGTTTAATTACTCTGAATCCAAACATCAAATGATGTTGAGCTATCAATCCAATACAAGGAGGCATCAACAATATTTCTCAAATTAATCAAATTGCAACAAAACCATACTGTGTAAAAACCCGTGCCCATATCTGATGGTGCAATCAAACAACTTCCATAACATATACAGTGGATAGCCATGTCATGATTACCACGATTGCAATACACCAATTCGACAATTTAAAACACATCGTCACAACAATTATTAACTCAACCTATCATTATGTAGGAACGCCACACATACCCACACATCACACATGAAACATTGATGTGATTTAATCAATTAAAACTAGTGCTTGGTCAACAATTCAATAATCACAATGTAAGAGATGGCAACTGTGCATTTAATCCAAGTCTCCAATTAACCAAATTACCATGTTGAGTTTATCAATTTGATCGTCATAATAACCAATGCAGTGACTAAATACCAAAACCAACACCACTATCAACATAATCAATAGAGATGGGCCAAAAATCGAACACTGTCAACAATACACTAACAACTCGTAACAACCAATAGTATACCCGACAGGCCATCACAATCCCCTCTATTAAAACCAGGCTTGAGAAATAAAGGTTTTTCTCTGTGGACCAACATGGGGAGATTGGAGTCGACTCCCATCATTGGGTGAGAACCTCTGAGACCAACGGTGCATACATAGGTTATACTACCACTAACTTCACCAATAGGGAGACAACTCCTATGATAGGAGAGACTACGAACAAAGGAGAAAGGATTCATTTTGGTCTTATATAAACACTTAGACATGCAGGGTATAACCCTCGTGGCTCTCCCTAATCAATCAACTAACAACGCTGAGATAAAACAAAGCCGAGAAAAATCAATATAACCCACTGCGCAACCATTAGTAACATGAACAAATCCATACCCAAGTGAAACAATGCGCAGTGACACATGTTCGACAACACAGGTATTCCAACAGAGGACGAACACCTTCAATAACCACTCACATAACCAGATCAAAGATCAACACACCGATGTTTTCACGTGGTAAAACCCCTACAGGGAAACATCCACGGCCCCAGCCAACGTGGCCACTTGGAGCAGTTTATTAATGCAAAAAAAAAGATTACAGAGAGATTTTACAAGAGAGTTTCTCACAATCGATCATCGACAAATGACCCTCCATGCTCTTTAAATAGAGATCATGGACCAATCGGGTGTTAAGCCATAGATCAATGGTCGTTAAGATCGAGGAGAGTATGAACCGTCAAATCACTCTATGTCGAGAACATATCGTGACCGTCGGATTGCCTAACTACAAATGCATACTAATGCATACTAAAGAAACACACTTTTGCCTAACGACATATTAGACCAAGTAGATCTTAACTAACTCCTAAGTGTCTAAATATCCTAACATCCCCCCTTAAGAACAACTT
>ML778810.1:269973-287739 GCA_009831015.1 Picea engelmannii
GTCGGGAACATATCGTGACCGTCGGATTGCCTAACTACAAATGCATACTAATGCATACTAAAGAAACACACTTTTACCTAACGACATATTAGACCAAGTAGATCTTAACTAACTCCTAAGTGTCTAAATATCCTAACAACACAAGTGTTTCAAACCCAGTAAACCCTATAACAACAAACGACTGGGTATAGTGATAAGAAGTGTGGAGATGGAAGCCAATCTGGGCCAAATAAAAAACCCTTCAACTGAGACCAACAAGGATGAAAGATGACTTCCATGGCTTCTAACACCCAAAATGATCAATAAAACTGAGACTTCAAACATTACTGCAATCAAAACCCACACCAACCATTCATTCTAGAAAAATATCACAAATTTACACAGTTGTGAGAGTTAAGGAAAGCACAGACCCATTCATCCTGAGCCAATATCTATTTCATAACCAAAGAAGATTCATGGATGGAGAAAATACATACCTGTAACCAATAGCACCTTAAAAACACGAGATTGGCCAAGCAGTTCTTCCTCTGCTTGAAAGTCGGGGCTTAATCACAATGAACACAATTTACAATAGCCAGCTAGGGTGACGGCCAGTGGGAGGGTTATGGAGTGATGTGCGGTAAATGCACATCACCTCCAACCTCCAGTCATTCAATTCCTTAGTACATGCCAACCCACTATTCATTCAATTAAACCATGCCTCGAAACCAACATCCAAAATATGCCACCTTATGTTACATTAACATTTTCCAACCACACTATAATGCGCATCACATGCCTTTCCATATAATACAATCAATCATATGGCCACTGACTCTGTTAGCTAGGACTAGAAACAATCAATTTAACTTCAAGTTCATAGTGTAGCATCATATAGCATAATAGCGTAGTTCCTTTCTTTTGGATTTTATTCATATTGCTCCATTTCTTTTCAATTGCTCTTTTGTTGTTACTAACAAGTATCTTTGCAGGTGTTGCAAGTAATAATCAAGGAGTAAATATCAAAGGTAACAATGGATATCATAAGCCATTATGACATGGAATTAGAGCCTAGAGAAAGAGAACACACATCCATTATCCATCAACCTTTTGTTGCGAATAGAACCAACAATCGTGCTTAAACCTGTAAGCAATGTTGAACAACAATAAAACATCAAATAAGAAATAGATATGATCCTCCAACCTGCAAGGGGGTCCCACATACTAGTATTATATATGTCATTAGCTTATAATTAATGGATTTAGCAATACTTTGCAGGTGAAATCCTCGTTGAGATTTTAATCATCAACAATCATCTCATTAGTTATCCCTAGAAATTGGTGACAACAACCATCAACCAATCTGCATGCTTTATGATTTTCGTTGTACCTTGTAATCACTAGTATCTTGATCTTAGGGTCTAACTTGGTTCTCTTCTCATTTGGAATCCAATCATAAGTAGTAGTACCAAATACCTTAAGATGAGTAACTTTGGGCTTCATCCCAGACCATGCTTCCTCCGGGGTTTTCTGCTTCACCACCATCATTGGAGATCTATTCAACATGTATGTTGTTGTAAATACTACTTCGACCCAAAACCTGTTGGGAACACACATGTTCTCCATCATACACTAGACCATATTTGTGATATTATGGTTTTGTCTCTCAACCACTCCATTATGTTAAGGAGTGTAGTGTGTAGTAAATTTCCTTTTGATCCCATCTTTAGTGAAAAAGTTATTGAATTCTTTGGAACAAAATTCACTACCATTGTCGAACCTAAGAGTGGTTATGTGACACCCTAACTTTTTTTCTAATAATTCTTTAAATTTTTGAAATTCATTAAACACTTCATATTTCAATTTCAAAAGGTACAACCACATTTTACCATTATAGTCATCATCAACAAAAAGGGTATATCTTGCACTGGTGATTGATGTTGTGTTCATTGGTCCACACATATATGTGTGAACTAGTTGAAGGAATATTTGTGCTCTCCAATATTGTCCTTCATCAAATGGTTCTCGAAGTTGCTTCCCTTGCAAAGAATCTTTGCATAAACCCTAAATATGTTGTTGGATATCAAGAAGTCCATCTACCAAATTATCTCAAGATAAATGAGAGAGATAGATCAAGTTAAGATGCCCATACCGTTGATGCCAAAGTGTATTGATGTTCGATGCACTTTTGGTTTCTAATTAATGTTCCCTAACTTGTTCAATGTCAACCAATCTCAACAACCCATGATCCTTCATACCAAGAGAAATAGTCTTTTTGGTCTCCTTGTCAACTATGTATCATTTGCGATTGCTAAAGTTGGCTTCTAGATAGGGACAATATCTCATACTCTAAGTAATTGATATTAGATTAAGATCCATGCTTGGAACATAATACACATTAAGGAAAATCAATGTTTTTCTTCCAAAGGAAATCTGCATATTCCCTTTTCCAACTACTATGCACTCTTCCCCACCACCTAATATCATTGAATCCTTGGAGGAACAATTAATATACTTCGTGAACCAATATTGCTTGTTGGTGAAGTGTAATATTGAATATGAATCAATGTACCAAGAGGATGACATGAGCTAATCTACTAGTTGCTTGACCATGAATACATAGAAATATGATTCATTTTCCTTTTTATACTTTATATATGATCCTTCTGTTGAGTCTCTCCCTGGTTGTTTTTTTTATTATCCAACCTATTTCTACAATGTTTATTCATATGGACCACCTTTCCACTGTTATTATATTTAGACACTTAGGAACTAGTTAAGATAAACTTGGTCTAATGTGTCATTGGGTTAAAGTGTGTTTCTTTAGTATGCATTAGTATGGACTTGTAATTCGATGGTCAAGACATGTTCCCGACATAGAGTGATCTAATGACTCATATTCTCCTCGATCTTAATGGATACATGTATCAATGGATTAACACCCAATTTTTCCATGATCTCTATTTAAAGAGAATATAGGTCCATTTGTTGATGATTGATTGTGAGAAACTCTTTGAAATATATTTTCTTTTGCATTAATAAATTGCTCCAAGTGACCATGTTGGTTGGGGTCATGGATGTTTCCCCATAGGGGTTTTACCACATAAAAACATCAGTATGTTGATCTTTGGTCTGGTTGTGTGAGTGGTTACTAAAGGTGTTCATCATTTATTGGAATACATGTCTTATCGAACATGGTATCTGAGCAGATTCGAAGACCTGCTCCCATTGTAAATTGAGATCTTGAAGTCATGTTGTTGCATCTCTATTTTTTTTTTCCATTTCCATATATTTTTTGCCTGAGAGGACTCTTCCATTGCATCTGGAGTGCTCATTTCAGTTTGGAATGATTTTCGTTTCACTCGAAAATGTTTATTTTTTCTCAATATATGACCATTTCAATCAGATCTAGAGGTATAAAGCATGAATACACTCTTTTTCATTTTTTACAGAGATAATTTTTTGGTTTTCTATTTTTTATTTCCAGGTTGCTACAATTTTCGATCTGTGTATTCTCTTTTCCCTATGCTCTGTGCGATATTAGAAAATAAAAAATAGAGTGGAAAGAGTTTGTTTGCCTTTGTATGCTATTTTTCGTGCACTCTGTGCAATCTCGATAAATAAAACATAGAGGGAAAATTGCATTTTCTGAGTAAGCTAACTGAGATCTAAACCTTGTTGTTGTCGAGAAGTGATTTTTTTTGTGTGAATGCATGAAAAAAAGTTTTTCTTGAGCACACACTCCAAGTTCGTCTTCCACAACAACAACAAAAAACAACACCCCCAATCCTCCTTCTTCAAACTATAATGTGCTTTGCACTAGCTCACTTGGTTGAGAGTTGCTTTACTTAGTAATAGGTCTTGAGTTCAAGTCTCTTTTCTTTCACTTTTTTTTTTTAATTTCATGCATTCATTGTAAAGTGAATTTCACTTAATTATAAAAGTGAATCACTATTAAATAACTTTAATATTTTAATCTAAGTTATTTTTTCATGCAACTTTCATTTAAAAAGTAACTTCGTTGTAAAAGTGATTCTCGCGTATTCTATAAAAGTGAGTCACTTTATAAATAAATTATTTGAAAGTGATATTATAGGCATATATAGATAAGGAGGAGCATCACCATCTGGACCAACTTCTACTTGCCATGTAGCTCTTTGGTTACCATTTGTGCCCTTTTTTTAAAAATGATATAACTTTCATGTCCGAAGTTTGTTTTCAATGTTTTTTTTTGTAAAGCCTATTTTTTTTAGAGCTTTCCATCTAGACTATCAGTTTTAGCTTTTAAATCCATATTCTCTACATATTTAATAAGGATTCTCCTAGTGATCTTTTGCTTACTGGTACAAACTACTTCTCATGGAAATCCCTTATGGAGGATGTATTAAGAACTAAAGTATTGTACTAGATTACCTTGGGAAAAGAACAAGCTCGTACTGATGCCGAAAAGAAATCCAAATGGGATAATAAGAATGGCGAAGCATAGGGACTAATCAGAATGTCCATCTCTCATGATTTAAGTTTTCACCTTCAAGGAATTGATGACCTAGATAAATCTTATGAAAATATTGAAGTTGTGTTTGGTAAACACAACATTATTCGAGCCCACCAGATAGAAATCAATCAATGAATTTAAGCCCCAATGATTTTCCTTGCATTGAAGATTATTTATCTAAGTTCAAAACACTTATACTTTTATGCATAGACTGCAAAATAGATCTGAAGGAAGGTCAATGCATCTATATTATTATTTCTAATCTTGGTAGTGCATATTATGTCTTTGTATCTATATTTTACGCCACCAAAGATGCTCTAGAGAATTCCTATAAATATATCACTCTTGAGTCCTTTTGTGATGGTTTGATTAGAGATAAAGATAAACTTATGCAACTTGGAGTGATCAGAACTGCAAGTACCTCCAACAAAGACTTAGTGGCCCAGCAGAAAGTAAATCCAAGAATCCTAAGAAGCAACATCCTCACCACAACAAAAAACAAAACAAAGGTATAAATCGTCTCAACCCACTTCTACTCCTAATAGTGAAAAAGGAGAAAAATCCAAACGTAAGAAGACTAATAGACATTACAACTTTTGTGGGAAATATGGTCATGTGGAGTCAATTTTTTTTTTAAATATGGAATCCTTAGAAGGAATGATGAAGAAGCACAACATCAGTATTGATTCTTCTTCTTCTTTTGTACATGCATTTTTTTCTTCTAGTTTTTCCTTCAATGCACCTTCTACTTCTTCTTATGATAAGTGGCTTACTGATTTTGGAGCATCTTATCATATGGCTAAGGATAAAGCCATATTTTCTTCTCTTATTGAATGTAACACCAAGAAAATAATTGTTTGTGATGATAGATCTCTTAGTGTTGTAGGGTCTAGAACAGTTCAGGTAGATAATGGTCATTTCAATGGTGTATTATATGTTCCAAGTCTTTCCTGCAACCTTTTATCAATGTATCAAATCACTCATTCAGGTGAAGGTAAAATTGTAGATTTTTCACCTCACGAAGTTGTAATCAAGGATTTAAAATATCCTAAACATGTCCTCGCAACTGGAATTGTTGATGATATTATTAGGTTGTACAAGTTTGACAACTTTGGGTCATCATCTTTTCCATCATTTTTTTTGCTCATAGTGATGACTTGAGAAAACTTTGGGATGAGAGTTTTGGTCATCTAAACTATCACTCATTGCAACAACTATCTAATCAAAACATGGTGACTAGTCTTCCTCTTGTTTCTTGCAAACATGGTTTTTGTGTCGGTTGTGTTCTTGGTAAATATCATCAGGATAATTTTGACAAATGTGCCTCTTCTCATGCCTTGGCCCCTTTGCATCTTGGTCATAGTGATTTGTGTGGTCCTCTTTCTTCTCCTTCTTTCTTTAGGTATAAATATTTATTAACTTTCATTGATGACTTCTCCATATGCACTTGGGTTTACTCACTAGTACATATTGTAAAAATTTCGACGTTCTATTTGCGACGTTATGAACAAAATTGGCCATACTATTGAAAAATAGAGGAAATTTTAAATTGTTTTTCCATATTGCCTGATAACATCGCAAGTGCGACATCATACAAACAAATGTCTCTCTTGTGACAGATATGTATCTATTGGGATGCCATTGGACCATCTCCACTCTTTCCACATTTGTAAAATAGTCATCTCTCTTGCCACGTTTGTAAAATAGTCGTCACAGTTGCGATGTTATGGAAACTAGGTTTTCCCCCTCCAATGGTCATCTAGTATTTGACCAAGTCAACTTTGATTTGGTCAACTATCGTCGGAGTTACGATGTTATAAAATCTATAAATATGTTTCATTTTACGGATGTTGCGACAAGTTTTCTATAATAACGGCACTTCAAAAAGGGTTTGCGGGTCTTCTTGGCAAACCAAAAACATGTATTTTTTTCAGTATATGTCTGTGGGGAAGAATGTCAGAAAACATTAGAGATGGGAAACAAATTAAAGAGGGTTAAAAGGGTGACGGTAAATTTTATTTCCCTTGAAAAACGTTTTGTACTAGACGTCCCAAAAGAGTTTTAATAGCAACAACTAAAAAACATTGTAGAAAATATGGGCACATGGACGGGGGATCAAATGATTATCATCCCATGGTATATACATTCATTATTTGTTTTAATATTTATTGTATTCTCAAACTTTTATATTGTTTTATACATGCACTATTTTTTCACGATTGTTTGTAATTATAAAGTTAGATTTCCCCCCTAACTTTATGCACAAAGCACCAAGTAGTAGAAGAAATGATGTTGTAGTACAAGATGAAGAACTTGAAGCAGATAATGAAGATCAAGTTAATGATCCCATGGAAGTAGATGACAATAATACCATAGTTCAATATGATGGGACAAATCAAATGATTCAAGACTTATTCAGTCATCTATTTGAGGATCATGGGGACAATAGTGATGGTATTTACGATGAACCTCTGATTGAAAAGGAAAATAAACGACTTTATAAAGGGTCAAGAGCAAATATTATCTCCACTACATTGTTGCTAGTGAACTTGAAAGTTATGAATCATTTGTCTAACAATTGTATGACACAGATCCTAAGGTATGTAATATGTTTCTTCACATCTACATAAAGGTTGACTTTTCCCCATTTTTTTTAGTGTTAATTAATGTGTAAAATAAAAATGCAATATTTACAATTACTATTCTTTACATTAACTATTTAGTTTTTATGTTTTAGATTGTTAGGTGAATTGTTTTTACCCTCATCAAATATTTTATCTCGCACATATCGATATTTACATGCCATTATGAAAGACATTGGAATGAAGTATCAAAGTACTGATGCATTTCCTGATGATCATATTATATATTATGGACAACATGCGTCGAAAAAAAAATGTCTGGTATGTGGTATCAGTAGATATCAAACCGATCAAGTAACAAAAATGGTCCCACGAAAGGTTCTCCGACATATTCCCATAATTCCATGTTTGTAGCGATTGTTCAGGTGCCAAAGCATAGCACAGTTTATGGATTACCATGCACGAAAGAGAATTGAGGATGGCGTTCTTCAAATTCCTACAGATGGTTATGCATTTAAGGAAATTGTTGCAAAATGGCCATAATTTATAGATGAACCTCGTAATGTTAGGCTTTCACTGGCAACTGACGGTGTTAATCCATTTGGAGAGCTTCGGTCTGTTTACTCAGTGTGGCCTATTTTTGTTATCAACAATAACATTCCTCCTTGGATTTCAATAAAGAGGGAGCACATAATGTTGACAATGATTATTCCAGCTATTTGTTTACATTAAATTTTCGAATTTAATTTTTTTTTTTTTTTGCATAACATATTTTATTTATTTATTTACGTATATATACATACCATGGTAGTAATTTCGTTTAATTTCAAAAAATTAGGTAAGTACCAAGTTAAAGATATGAATGTGTATATCAATCCTCTTATCGGCGAGCTACTAAAGTTATGGGAGGGAATCACTATTTATGACATCTGTAAACCAATTGGGAAGAAGAGATTTCAATGTCGTGGAATACTTTTATGGACAATTCATGATGCCCCAGGACTAACACAGTTTTTTGGTATGTAACGTTCCATATTGCACACTTGAATAATATATAATTAATTTATTATATCATGCATGTTGTTTAAATAATCATTTCGTATATATATTAATAATTCACATTAATCCATCTGTTGCAGGTCTTCAAACAAAGGGTAAATTTGCATGTCCAGTTTGTGGTCCTAAGATGAAATATCGTCGGTCAAAAAATTTAGGAAAGGAGGTGTTTGATAAGTATAGACGCTTTCCCTCTAAGAACCATAAGTATTGTACTACTGAAAAAGATCTTTTCAATGGGAAACAAGAGACTGGACTAAAACCACAAAGAATGACACCCCGCATATGGAAGTTTCCATATGACATAATTAATCCTCGAGGTACGCATTTTTTTTATGTATCGTAAATGGAATCATGTTTTGAAATTTTAATTATTCATTTTATTTTACCGCATTTGATAAATAGTTTTCTGATTTTTTGTATGCTTCATCAGTGTCGTCATCGTGAAGGTAGTAATAATGGGCTTCCACGAGAAATGAAATGTTATCCCACTCAATTCATGAGGTTTCCTTACTATAAGGACCTAAACATAGTTCATTTATTTGATACAATGCATATCGGGAAGAATGTGACAGAAACATTATGGAGAATCATAGATGGCAGGAGGGATAAAGAAAAAATTATCAAAATTTGTAATGACATTCGGGAATCCAATCATGCAATGCAAAGTGTGATATGATCAAATAAATATGGATACCAAAATAAACTTCCATGGTTATTAACAGAGCAACAAAGAAGTGGTGTAAAAGAGGTCATTCAAAAAATTAAATTTCCCATAGGTTTTTGTTCACATAAAGAATATCTTAACAAAGAAAGGTGAATTTGGTGGGGTAAAAACACATGATTAGCATACCTTCATTAAGGTAATTAATCATTTTAGTATTCATATTTATATATTGGTTGTATACATTTTTTGAGATTTTTATTTTTTTGTCTAGTTTTGAACAAGTAACGATTTGTTTTTATTGTTACAGTATGTTCTACCTCTATCTCTCCCAAATGGCTTTGACAACAATGTCAAACAAGTTATATATCATCTTGGAAAATACATGAGGTACGTAGCTGCAATATATATGCAAAAAAAAAWTTCATTTTTTTGTTGTACTTGATGACATGTGTTTTACTTTTAATGTAATATGTATTTATATGTTTTGTTGAAACATGTTATTTTCTTGCTTCATGATTTGTAGATGGTTTTCATTGAAATAAATCCATGAAGAAKATATAAAGTATTGGAAGAGAGAAATTCCTCGGATAATGTGTGAAATGCAGAAGTATATACCTCCAACATTTTTCAATGCACAAGAAAACTACCTCATACACCAAGTTGAGGAGATTGAAATTTGTGGACCTGTACAAACAAGGTCAATGTGGATGGTGGAGAAGCATTTGAAATCATTGAAGGATTTGGTTAAACAAAGAGCATGTCCTGAGGGTTCTATGGTGGAGGGATATATGATATATGAATCCATGGTGTATATTAGTTAGTATCTTCCTAAATTAGCAATGCAAGCTATGCATGCAGTGGATTGCATTTGGGATGTGAACTCCATCAAAAAAATTGAAAGGGAGCAACTGTTGGGCAAAGATACAATGAAGAAAGTGAGAGGTAATTAAATTATGGATATTTTTAATAAATATAAATTTCTCATTTTTGTGTGTATATGATCATACTCATTTAATATTTATTCTTTCATCATTTATTAATATTTACCATGGTTATAACTAATATTTAATATTGGTGAATTGTGATTTTTTGATCGGTCAGTTGCTCAAGATTGGGATGCACTTCATTTATACATTACAAACAATCTTCAATGGATGAAGGTATGGATTGATAGATGTAAAGAACGTCATGGCAGTAGGTTATCATGGAAAGAACTATCTGAATTGCTTACATAAGCTCGTCATAATGGAGATTTTGATGTTATGCAGAGGGAAACAAATTTAGCATATTGTTTGAAAGATGGAAAGGCAAGCAAATTCACCCATTTTATTCAGTTATTTTGTATTATATTAATGTGACTGTAGGTGTTTTTTTTTCATAAATTCTATACTTTCCAATTTATATAAATTTGTTTATTATTAATTGACAATGCATCTTTTACATGTCTGGCATAGTACGGTTGGAACACCACAAGGCTATGTGCTAAAATGGTCGCAAATTTCGCATAAAATAGTTGGATGAAACCAGAAAAACTTCTGATAGCTAGATAATTGCAGTATTCCAGATCACTAATGTTTCCTCTAGGAGTGGCAGACGTCCTCGAGAATCTGAAAATAGATACTATGGGTTTTTGAATGATATAATTGAGTGTGACTTTAATTCTTTCAAATTAGTTTTGTTCGATGTCAAATGGTATAGGTTATGAATGAATGAACATGATGAGGAAAGAACTGTTATTCAACATGCCAACGGATTTCCGATGATTAAAAAAATAGTTTTTGAAAACAAAACGACTGCTATGTTTTTCCAAGTCAATGTGAACAAGTATTTCACTCAAAGGTTCTAGGTAAGAGGGTTTGGTCATTTGTTGTTATATATGATCCAAGAGGAAGGCCAATAAAGTATACTGTAGATGAGGAAGATTATATTGAAGAAGAAGATGATGTAGAGATAGAGAAGGAAGAATATGGGTCGATAGATGAAGAAGACAAAGAAGATGAACCAGGCATAGGAGATAATGTGCTAGTTCTTGATGATGATATCGATGAAGATATGCTCAAAAATGACATTGATGATGATGATGATAGCATCAATCCTTTAAACATTGTTTCCGATCCAGATGATGATACAGATATCGATTTGGATGATCAAGAAGAATATACATAGGAAGGATGATACAAATGTTGCATTGGTCAATGAGGTACGTAACTAGATGGGCAATAGTGACCTGTGAATGGGGCCAACATTGAATTTTTTTCAAAATGTTTCTATATGAAATCATACATCCTTGAGTCTTGAAACCCTCCCATACCATCAAGGCATGTGTCTAGTATAACCATGTCAAATTTCGATGCATACAGGCACACATTGAAGAAATTTAAATGTTGGCCCCATTCACTAGTGCTCACTATCCAGGGTCAGTGCATGACATTTGTGGTGGTTGAATTGGAAGTTTAGTGACATTTCAAGAGAGTTCCAACAAAGATTCTACAGATGGAAACAACGATAATTGAATCTTCTGCGACATCAACTCGACTTGGTAATTCAATAATCAAACCCTCCTTAAGTATTATGTGGGGACATCAAACATCCTTAAGTATCAAAACCCTCCCATACCTTCAAGGCAACTATCTAGTCTAACCATGTCAAATTTCGATGCATATGGGCACATATTGAAAACATTTCAACGTTGTCCCCATTCATGGTTCACTGTGCAGGGTCGGTGGAAGAAATTTGTGATGGGTGTATTTGAAGTTCCATGTCAAATTTCAAGATAGTTCTGACAAAGATTCTATAGAAGGGAATGATGAATGATGACAATGAGAGGTGCAACATGATGAACGTTGATGCAAATGTGGATGATCTCAAATATTATGTGGTGACACCATACATCCTTGAGTCTTGAAACCCTCCCATACCATCAAGGCATGTGTCTAGTCTAACCATGTCAAATTTTGATGCATACAGGCACATATTGAATAATTCCAATGGTGGCCCCATTCACTAGTGCTCACTATGCAGGGTTGGTGCATGAAATTTGTGGTGGTTGAATTGGAAGTTACATGACATTTCAAGAGAGTTCCAAAAAATATTATATGGATGGAAACAACGACATTTGACAAATATGAGATGCCCCATTATGAACGTTGTTGCAAACATGGAAGATCTCAAAGATTATGTGGTCGAGACATCAAACAACCTTCAGTATTGAAACCCAACCATACTATCAAGGCATGTGTCTAGTCTAACCATGTCGAATTTCGACGCATACATGCACAGTTTGAATAAATTTCAACGTTGGCCCCATTCATTGCTCACTATGCGGGGTCGGTGCAAGATGACATTGGTGGTGGGTGAATTGAAGCTTCTGCGACATCAACTCGACTTGGTAATTCAATAGTCAAACCCTCCTTGAGTATTATGTGGGGACATCAAACATCCTTAAGTATCGAAACCCTCCCATACCTTCAAGGCAACTATATAGTCTAGCCATGTCAAATTTCGATGCATACGGGCATAGATTGAAAACATTTCAACATTGGCCCCATTCACTGCTCATTGTGCGGGGTCGGTAGAATAAATTTGTGATGGGTGTATTTGAAGTTCCATGTCAAATTTCAAGATAGTTCCGACAATGATTCTATATAAGGGAATGAAGAATGATGACAATGAGAGGTGCGACATGATGAATGTTGATGCAAATGTGGATGATATCAAATATTATGTGGGGAAATCATACATCCTTGAGTATTTAAACCCTCCCATACCGTCAATGCATGTGTCTAGTCTAACCATGTCAAATTTTGATGCATACATGCACATATTGAAGAAATTTCAACGTTGTCCCCATTCACTAGTGCTCACTATATGGGGTCAGTGCATGACATTTGTGGTGGTTGAATTGGAAGTTCCATGACATTTCAAGAGAGTTCCAACAAATATTCTACAGATGGAAACAACAACATTTGAAAAATATGAGACGCCCCATTATGAATGTTATTGCAAATATGAGACACCCCATTATGAACCAGTTTTGAATTATTGGACTCTAAAAATTATTGACCTCACAACTATGCATATTTGATAGATAGATTTGGAAAGCAAGGCTTAAATATTGGTTATCTGACCATTAAAAAAAGAGAGATTATGCGTATATGTTAAAAACCTATACACATTCCAAGGTAAAATGGATACACTTGGACCAAAGATGGGCATTTTTCTTAATTTGAGGCTTAAAAAAATGTTCCATGTGACATTGCTAAAAAATTTTCTAATCATCCATGCTACAAGCTAATGTAGTCCCTTAATTCATTATATCAACCCAATTAATCTTTCTAATGTCCTTCATCCTCCAATAGATCTTCCAACTAACTTTGTAATCAATTTGTATTTAGGAGAAGGCCAAAATAAAGATTTTTGCAAGAGGTTATTTAGGGGTTTCTAAGCACGAGCAAAGGGAAGCTTTGGAGAAGTATTTTTGCTACAAAAAAAGAAGTAACATCCTTGCAAGATATTCATATTGAGATAGGTCAAATCCTAGTGATTTCAATATGGTATCTTCCTTTGGACCTTTGCTAGCAGCCATTGCCACATTTGAATAAAAGGTATTAAATCTAATTATAATTTTCAAGAACTTATAGTTTGTCTTATCTATAGATTCTCCCAATTATAATTTACAAACGTTTAGTTTTTCTATGTGTAAATTTTTAAGCCCATACAAACCACAATCACACTTCAAAACCTATTATTGTTGAGCATTCAAACAACAGTACCAAGCACCTCATATGTTTTGAACAAACTAAAATATTAGCCGAAACTGAACACTATTTGACTAGGATCATTAGAGAAGCTATTGAAATTGACAAGTTATTTTCTTTTTACATTTTTACTCCCTATTTAACCTTCCTCACCCTCTTTCCTTCATTCAAATTTATTCATTTGTACCCTCTTTTTTTCGTTCTCCTATTGATTCCTCTATGGTTTGTTGTTTGCTTTCCTCACTTGATGTCATTTCCTTGTTTATTTTCTTCCCCTTCTCCTTTTTCCTTTACTTATATTTGTGGACAAAATTATACATTTTTCGATAGTTAACTTTATTTATTTTTACTTTAATTATTCTGCATTGATCCCTTTGAATTAAAATTATTATTAACCATTTCTAACCTTAATTTTAGTATCATTATTATTGTCTTACTATTATTTTTAGCTCTTAAGATTGTACTTAGCAAATGTAGAGGTATGCAACATGTATGAGTCCAATGTCTTGCTAGCACATAATCAAAATCAATCAAAATAAAAAAACTGTTAATTATTCCTATTGCATTTTAAAACTAATGGCCAAATACAAACTTGATTAGCATTCCTTCAACAAAAATCCATTCACTACTTTCATAAACTTCAAAAAATTTAATCTTGATAAACAAGGTATTTTGAGTGGTTTATTGAGCATATTCCATTCTCTAACTTAAATATTTTCATGAATACATCTTTTGATACATCCGTAATTATGTATCTTCAAATGTTGTAAGAATTATTAGATTGAAATAGCAAAGCTTTAGTGATAATTTAATAAGATGTCATGGAAAAAAAAGATGTCACCTACTAAAATTGAAAGGACCCCTATTGTCTTATGAATTCTTTAAACAAAACTTGTTAATACATTCTAAAATGGTCCTTGTCAATAATCCCCATGACCACACTTTTTGTTAAACTCCTACTTGGTGTACAAAACCTCCTAATGGTGCCCGTATTTGAAGCACAAACCAAACATCCCCTCTAAATGGCTTGTGTTGTGATTCAAGGACTCATTCATGGATCATGAGCCTTAAAATATTCATTTAGGTACTAATACCCTTTATTTTCTCCCATGACCATGGTTAAGGTCTTGAGACCCATCCCTTATGCCTAAAACTTTCTAAGGATGCTAATATATCATTCAAGGGATAAAGATTCTATCTAGATGGTTTATGTGATGGTTTGAGGTGTCATTAATGAATTATGATCCTAGAAGATTAGCTTAGGTAATATGACCCTTATTTTCCTTTGTTAATGATGATCAAGGCCATGAGACCCATGCCAAGTGTTAGTGCGTAAAATTGTGTTCTTAAAAGTTTTAAGCGCCTTCATAATTTCATGCTTGCTTTTCTTTTCCTAGGTCTTTTTCTAATTGTTATAATCTTCAAATGCCTCGTCAAGCCCTGATAAGATTTCTTTTGATCCCTTTTAACCCATGAAACCTATGGTATCTGTCTTCTGACCTGCTTTTTCTAGCCTAAAATCTTATTTTTTGTGCCTCTTTATATTTTCAAATAAAAAACTATATTTTTATTTGTAAATTTTACCAAAAAATGGTGTGTTCTTAAGTGTCAACTTCTAATCCTAATCCTAAGTCACACTACATATCAAGCTAATTTGTATGCCAAAGAACACATTCAACACAAGCCCAATTCATTTCCACTTGTCTCATCGAATATTCTATGAGAGCATTGGCGTATATAAAGACAACAATCTCTATTCCCTCGAGACATAAGGGATATGTTCCATGAGTCATTTTTTAAAATAAATTGTAGGCTGCCAGATGCCAAGTGATTATGTAGGTGTCGAAGAAATAAATGTATCCATGATATATATTATTATGTTCCCAATTTCTTGTTTGTTCCACCGTCTTCAGGCATGGATGTGCAGAGGGGGTGCGCTTTGAATTCCACAGTGTGCTACCAAATCTTTTGGGTGCTGCAAAATCCACAGTGCGCTGCCCAATTTCCTGAGCAGTATAACGACGGGCGCTACCAAATATTCTGCACATAAATACACTAGAGTGGCGCTACCTAAATTTGCTACCGAATTTCCTGCAGAGACGAAGTTTTACAGAAATACACCAGAGTGGCGCTACCTAAATTTGTTGCCTAAATTTTCGTAGAGACTGAAGTTTTCACAGAGGATATGAAGGGAGTTCGAGTTATCATCCTTGTGAGTGGTTGATGACGTGGAGAAGAGAAAGGATTATAGGTGGCAGCATAATGACAATGTTTTACCACTGAAGGATGTTTGGAAATGTAAAGGAATGTGCATCAAGGAAGACCATGCCATTTAAATCATGTTGGATTGGTTGCCAACATTTTCCCCTTTTTTTAGCAATTTGTTAAATAACTATTAGCACAGGTGTTATATGGATAGACATTTCTGGAAGAATCTGATGTGAGGAAGGACAACTCGAACCTCTAGGTATTTCCTTTCCTTTTTTGTTATAAAGACATATTCCAAATGTTTACAGAGGGTTCATATGGTTGAGCAAGTCTCCCTTATACTGTAATATTTTGATGAAGTTACTGTGAACTGGCTATGTACTGGATTTAAGACATTTTGGTTAATAGAAATCAATTTCTCTTTCAACTTATTTTCTTCTGAAGCTAAATGTTCATGCTTTGAATGATTCACATGAATGGTTGTGTTGATATTATGATGGATTTTTGATCGTTATATTATCATTATGTTTATTTAGCTTCCTTAGTTTCTGAACTCGAGAAGATCTTGTGTTAAGAATATTTCTTCCTTAGGTTTTCTGTAGACCTGATGTTTATAGCAACCCCTATATTCCTCTCATTGAAGTCTTCCCTCTATTCACACTCACTCCCAATTACTGATTGCAGTTAGCCAAGACCTTGATTACTGGTGAATGCTAGCCTTGTTTTCTAAGTTGGAACATTATTATTTTGAGTCTTGTCCATTTGACCTTTTAAGAAAAACGCATTTACATTTACACAAATTTTGATGTTACCAAGCTCACCTGATTACAGTCTAGGGTGACGTTTGGAGTGATAACATAAATGGCATTGTTTTCGGGGACGAATTTGAGCATATTTAAGAGTTCCCTGGGAAGAACAACATAGATCCATCTCTTGATGGTAGACAAGAGAGGGATACAAAAAATTGACTGTAATCATCTACCTGGTGACTCCACAATCAAAGACTCCACTGGGGATGATCCCGTTGACAGAAAGATGACCAGGTATCAGTTCATTAGTCTTCTACATGAACTTTTGTTTTTCTTTATCATCTCTTTCTATTGGAAGATTGGTTGTTGTCATTGATGTCAACCCTGGTCATGGGTTTTGGACCGCAAGATTGATGAAGGTATTTGTACATGAAGAAAAATGCACATGCAGATACAACACCCATGGATGGATAATATACATCATTTTGTTTCCGGTGGTATGTGGCACGTCATGTGGATCCTCATGGTTGAGGATAAATGAATTTTTGAAGATGACAAAGTGAATTGAAGAAGGAAGTACATGTAGGCCTTGAAGATAATTAAAGAAAATAATTACAAAATAAGAAAGTGTCAGGTCGGCCCTAATGTTAAAAGGAAGTGACATAAATGGTATAAATAAACATCATTATACATTCATTTTATACAAGTCGAATTTCAGAGGAAATAAGAAGAAAAGAAGGCCGGATTTCAAGGGAGGATGAAGTCTTTTGGTGATGTGTTCTAAGGTATGTTATTTTCAGGTCATCTTACCATTTTTGATATAATTTTTTTTCTAGAACGATTCATATGGTGAAATTGCTATGGTAGTGAGAAAACATATCAAGGTACCTCTGGTAAAAATTTCAGCTCTTGATTCGCTATAATTATGGAGATACACTCTATGGAAGATAGGGTTTGTGACCAGTCTTGAAGCTAGTCAATAAATAGGTGTTCCGGGTAAAACAATCATAACTTATTCATCAAGAATCCAAATGACCTGGGACAAATTTCATTGGAAAGAGTATGGACTGTAGTTTCTTTTTTTTGAGTTTCAAAATCGGATGTTAAATATTGAGTGCGGGGCATTCTGTACAAGTTCGGTCTCCTGAATAGACCAGAATTGAATAAAGTCTACCATTCTTTCTATAAGTTATTCTTGGGGAGGATTCAAGGAGTGAAACTTGGAGGAGTTTCAGAGAATACATTGAGTAATATTATCTATAGGATCATATTA
>ML778810.1:296621-309029 GCA_009831015.1 Picea engelmannii
TATAAGCAAACAAACATTAGATCTACTACCATAAAATATATATCGATGATAAATCTAAGTAGAGAGATCGTAGTACACTCAAAGGGGATGATGCCTCCCTTGCGATTCAAGGTAGGGGAAGAAATAGAAGGATAGAAGAGTTAGGTTCTCTATAAATGTTTAGAAGAGGTCCACCCTTTAGGAAAAGGTGGATGAGAGGAAGGTCGAAGAGGGGTCATTAAGGTGAATCACTCATCACAATGTCGTTTCCCTATAGAATTCTAGGTCTCTAAGTTTTGAGACGCTATATTGAGGGAACCTATGAGTTAAGAGTGGGTCTAAGGGGAATATAGAGGTACATCACCCAATGCTTGTGTCAGAGGGAGTGACTTGATGGTTATTTATGTTGACCTAGGTTCAAGAGGAGGATTAATTTTGGTAGGTTGAGGAAGGATATCTTGTCTTAAATAAGTGTTGAGTTGAGATGCATCATCTTTTTTAGGAGAAATGCATTGTCAAGTCATAGTAACTTGGACCAAGGGAGATCATGAGCCTTGTTGGGAAGAATAATAGTTCTTATATCAAAGGACTTGACATTCATTCGATTTGTGAGTGTTGAGATTATGATAATTTCACCATTTGTTTGATTTAGGGAAAAGGTTAGCATCCATTCTTATGTGATTAGTTCTAGGAGAACTTATATGAGGAGGGGGAGACCTATTTGTCTTACACTTCTTGGGTGGAGGAACATTAGGTGCTAAAGGAGAAAGGATTTGAGGTAAGGTTGGAGTTCTGGCATGGGGAACACACTGAGGAGGGAAGGGTTTCCTAAGAGAGACTTTAAGTTTTACAAATTATCTAAGGATTTACTCTTCAAGTTGTCACATGTAGGGCATGCTCTCATCACACATCATACATGAGGTGGAAGGTTGCATGTTTAATTGTTTTGAAGAAGAGGGTGTATTTGTATGATACCCTTGGCTAGGGTTAGAAGGGATATGTGCCATGTTGGAAGGAAGTGGTGACTATCCTCCATGGTTAACTTGGATAATGTAGTAATAAAGGGAATTAGGATCCCTATGTTATAAGGCTGGGTAGGAATTGTTTTATGATTGCTTAGACAATTACTAGGAGGCATTTTATTGACATTAATTTGAATGAGGTGAGAGAGTTTGGACATGTTTTGAGGGGATAGTTGGTCGATACTAATATAAAATGAGATAGGGAATTAAACACTGGAGGACAGACAAGAAGAGGATTCCATAGTCACAAGAGACAAGGGGAAATAAAGAAGAGAGAAGGGAGGAACCTCCCTTAAATTTGTAGGGTTGAATCATCCAAGGTATGAATATAACTATGCCAATGAAGATGCCTTAAGATGAATCAACAAGTCTTCAAATTTGGATCCAAGTCCATCATTAGAAGTCCTTGTAGAAGTGTTAGAGATGATAGGTGCAAGCAACCAAAAGCATGGAATAAATTCATGTGATTGAGCACACAAATCAGTAAACCATGGGGGACATTCCATTTTTTTAACTCCTTACCTTAAAACCCCTATAATACCCATAACTTCTATGACCCATATCCATTGAACTCTATAATTTGAAACACAACCCCTATAAACATTATTATTCTAATCCCTAACTTATAAAACCATTAACTCCTAACCTCTAAACCATCTAATCCTTAACCTCAATGCTAATCCCTAACCCATATAACCCATATAATTCCTAAACCCCAACCTACATATAATTTATATTAATTTTAATTTATATTAAATTTAATTTATATAATTTATATTAATTATATTTATATTTATAATTTATATATTTATATTATATTTTGTTATAATTAATATAATATATATTAAAACAACAAAATAAAATATATATTAAAAATAAAAATAAAAATTTTAAAACAAAATACATCAAACCAAACTCGCGCCTAACCTAGCCTACAGTGCGAGCGACAACAGAGCGCGAAACATAGCCAAAGGATACCCTAGCGGATACACTAGAGGCTAATACACAGTGCGAGTCATACACTAGAGTATATACACTAGAGGATACATAGTGCGAGTGATACCCTAGCGGATACACTAGAGGATACCTAGTGTGAGTGACAGAGCCGTGAGATACACTAGTGGATACACTAGAGGATACACTAGCTAGCCTACAATGAGAGCGAAAGAGATGGATACCCTAGCTATCCCATAGTGCAAGCGAAAGAGGAGACCCTAGCAACAGAGGACACAAGCAATGCCTCCAAAATAGGTAATTTTTCCTCCAACGTCAAATTGATTATATAAGGTTGCATTTGAACTATTTGATGAAATAGGTGAATGAAATTGTCTACATGAATGAAAAAATTATTATCATTGATTTGTTTATATGAATGTGTTAAGGATTAAACCATGATATGGAACCCTTATCCATTATCATCCTTTGGGGTATTCTTGGTATGTTGATACATGTTCAATTAAGGGCACACACTAATTAAAGTTGTAACACAAAACACTTACAATTTGTACCAAGAAACCAACCTGTAGGAGGTACCTATTTTACGAATTCATTTGTTTCATATCGAAGGTCCTGTATTGTTGGAATTTATTTCAGCCTCATACCCTATTGGTTTACCTCTTGTTTGAGCTAGAAGGAAAGCTACAAGTTAATGATCCCATGGGAATTGGTTTACCCCTTTTCAACACCCCTTTTCAACACCCCTTTTCAAAATTGGTTTATTTCATCTAAAGATTATGATAAAGAGACTAAAACCCAAGGGGAAGAATAATATCTTATCTAATCAATATTAACAATGAAGACCAATGCCCTACAATAATGGGTCCTTATGGGAGAAACCTTCACCAACAAGATCAACTATAGCTTCACAAACGTACTCAATACCCTTGCTAGGATTCCTAAAATGGATAGACAAAGAAATGCATCAAATAGAGGAGAGGAGTTACCCCAAAATAACAAAGTAAGAAGGAGAGGAGTTACCCCAAAATTTCTTCCTTCCAAGTGGTAGTTTTTACCCTTCAATGGATTGATCTTGGTAGTTTGTATAAGACTTGAGTATTCACAATCAATCTTTATGCACCAAATAGAAACCAAGATAGAAGAGCTTCAAGAATTGACACCAACGTCCATAAAGACAGAACCCTTATACATCCATATGCTCCAAGAAAGATATGTCAATTAAGCTCCAAGGAGTGGAAGCTCCAAAAATACAATGATGACTACAAATGAGGAATGGTTACTCCTTATATAGAGTCTAGCTCAACTCCCTTTACAATAGAATAATAATATCTCATGTGAAATCCTTAGATTTATCCTAGGGAGGAGTGAAGCATTATTTCATCCAACTAACTAATATTTTTTGTAAAATAAATAGGTGTTCAAGCCACATGTACGATACTCCAATCAAAATAGGCCTAAGAGAGTGGGATGCCTCCATCAAAGAGGAAATAATATGAGTCAAATTTGAAACATGTAGCCTCCAAAATCCTCCAAGTGGATAGATCCACAACCAGCTCCTCAAAGTAGGCAATGCAAACCTCTTAGTTATCCTCCAAGGTGGACACGTATCTCCCCAAAGTGAAAAATACCAACAAGTAATGAGTAGAATCCCTCAAGAGTGGACAAATACCCTAAATTAAGCTCCAATGGTCATGTGTGAGGTATCCAATGTGTAACCTCCTTCTCAAATCATGTCAATCATATACTCAGGTCAACAGAAGTCCAAGTAGGTCCATATGTGCTAAATATAATCCCTAATGGCTACGTAATGCATCCTCCAAGGAGGTCATCCATCAAACTATGTGACACATGCCTCAAAATTCACAAACAAGTTGACCACTCCAATATTTGTGACGTGGCATGGTATGAGAGGTCCATGTGCATGAAGAATATCCCTAAAGTGCCTATGCCATTCTAACCAATGTCTTGAGATTTCTAACATTGCATTGAGAGTTGTGAACAAACTAAGGAGTTGTGAAGATACCTTTGGATTTGTGAATATTACAAATTTCATAATGAAGTCTATGCAATGTCCACTTAGCCACAATGTCCATTCACCATTAATCCGACCAATATGTAATCATGGCCTTTGAATAACGACTTGTCCCATTTGTCCTTTTTGGATGGAGTGAGTCAAGGTAATTAAAAAAATTGTTTTTTTTTGGATGGAGTGAGTCAAGGTAATGGACAACAACAACAACATCACTTATCCCATTGTCAATAACTCGCACCCATGCCTTAGCCTTTAAAATTGTGTAGCCATCGATGGGTTACGAATCAATAACAACTCTCGTATTTGTTACTTAACAATGTACTTTACTCTCAATTGCTCGCTCCATTTTGACATGTATAGGCCACATTTACCTTTCTACCATTTCTTTTCCTTGGTTTGAGGAATCACATCCTCCACCTTATCCACCTCGGTTCCCTCTTCCCTAGTTGTTACATCCATTGGTATTATTAGTGTTATTAGGGTCCACTTAAGTGTTCAACATAGTTATTCTAGTCTAGTATTGGCATATTCATGTATTTGAAATAATATTCATATTTACGATGAGGGTAGTCTTTTCGGTGATGTAAAGTTCCACCTTTCGTGTTCATTTTTTTCATAAATACCATGATTTGGGTTGTCTTTAAATTGTCAAAAAACTCTTAGGGTAAAGTTACATTAGAAAAATCCCCAACATAGAAATGGAATCCTAATTTTTTGCATAGTTGCTATCAAGTTTGGGTCAATTTTTCACTGGAAAAAATAGATGATATGAGTGCCCCTTATCCCACTCTAACCATTTCAAGTCCAAAGCTCAAAAATATGGAAAAAACTAGACAGGGAGAGTCATAGAACATGAATTTGTAAGAAACTAAAAATATCCCAAAATGCTTTGTCTTTCTTGGTAATCATTATGAGCTTATTGTGATATTAATAGGATACTAGTAATGAACTAGTGTTACATATTGATTGACTAACTGTTTTTGTCATTAATGTTGTTATAGGACGTACAAGAAAATAGGTATTTGTTAGATCTATATTCATTGAGTGAGGGAATTTCAGGTAGAATAGAGGAAAGTGACACATCTAGTAGATCTAACATGCGGAGATCAACTAGAGGTGAGAAGATCATAAGAAAATTCCATAGACACATGGAATTTTTTCTTGAGAAAGGGGGATCATGTTATTATGATCATGAGAGAATAGATGACATCGAGGTTCCCTTGAGGTACAAACATATAGTGAAACAATGGGTACCCAAGGGTCTTCCTTAAATAAACACGAATTTTTGTGTAAACGAAAGGATATACCGGATTGCTCCATCGTCATTACATGGTTTGGGGATATTTTCCATGGATGGCATAAAGGTTTGTTACAACAGATTAAATGAATTGATAGAGTACGTCAGACCCTGTTATATGATGCAAGAGCATCGCAAATACCCAAAACGAGTGTGGAGCCAACGCATGTGTTTTTAAACACATGACATATTTCTTTGAAAACTTTTTGAAGTTGAAGCACCAAACCTTTAATGAATCCTTTATGAAGGAGTGCCTTTTGTATATTGTATCAGACCTCGAGCCATATGCTCTTTTCTGAAATAGATAGGAGGCATTTAATAGATTTAATGCAGGTAGGTAGGATTTATTTCTAGATTAGACAGTTTAGATGGAAGGAGGGAAAACGGATATAGACACCCTCATTGTATCATTGTAACATTAGCAACATTCAGGAATAGAGGAGCAAGCAGAGAACTGTGTAGAGAACATCCATGTACAAATATTGAATTAATAGAAGAAAGCTTTGATTCAAATACATGGTTATGTGTCTATTCTCTGTGTATTGTGTTTGTGCTCAATGAATGTTTGTTTTCTGGTTGTGCATTTTCTTTGTATATGTTGTGCATGTGATTTCAGGTTTTAAATGAAGTCTGAGAGAGAATGAGTTTCAATTGTTTCTCTATCTGAGCCAGGAGATTCCTTCAAAGTGTGCAGTTGAATTCATCTGCAAGGAGTGCGTTGATGAGGGATCGATAGTTTAACACTTGTTCTCAGTTATCCAGAAGTGGATTTAGGTTGTTTTTTACATGCAAGGAGTGCGCAGGCTGAAGAAGAAGTCTCAGTTGTAAACCTGAGCAAAGGAAATCAAGGACTGCTACTGCAGGAGTTGCGCAGAGTCGGAAGGATTCAACACTTGGGAAGTTGTTGAATGTTGGTTGCGAGGAGTGCACGCAAAGAGATCTCTTTTCTAAGAGATTAAGAGGCTGGAAGAAGCTCAGGAGAGGCAGAGCTTTCAAATCCATTGAAGGATCGCACCGAAGGGTTCGCGTTAGGAAATCCTCAAGAAGGGTGAAGTGACAGTCGAGATCTGGTAGAGAAGTCCGGGAAAATCCCGTCAGCCGTTAGATCCATCAGAAGAAGCGAGGAGGTTATGGCCACACCAGGAGTTTAAGCCCAGAGTCCTGAGAGCCGTTGGATCAGCAAGTGATTTTCCTTCTAGCCGTTATATCTCAGGAAGTTTCATAGGGTTTAATCCCAAGGGAGAAGAGGAGGAACCCAGAGGAGTTATCAGGATATCAGCGTCATCGGGGTTTGACAAAATAAGAGAATTGAGACCTTGTAGTTCTCGAAATCCCAAGGAAGAATCTCAGTCGTTGATCTCAAAAGAACATGTGTCAGACATCAAGGCAGGAGTCGGGATTTAGTCATCGGGGATTTCAGGAGTGTGAAATTGTCGTAGGTTGGAATCGCGACCCGCAATTTCCCGACGGGAGTCTTGAACCGTTCATCAGTAGGGACGCGTGGCAGGAGATCCTGACGAGTCGGCATTTGGTGCGTCAGGGTTTCAAGAGGCATAGAACTCTCGCATGGAGGAATCGCGATCTGCAATTTCCCGACGCGATCAGAGTCGTTGATCTGTAGCACGCGTGTCCGAGGATCCAGTGGAATCAGGATTCGACATTTTGGGGATCTGCACTTGGAGAGGGCTGTGAAATTGTGCAACAGGAATCGTGAATTCCCGATATGCGATTTCCCGATCGCTACAGGAGTGTGGGGTCCAGGCGTCAGTACAGAGGACATGTGTCATCGGAGATCAGGAATCGGGGATTAACGAGGTGAGTAACTTGTGACAGTGTGAACGTTGATTTTCCGACGGGATAATTCCCGACAGAAGCAAGAAAGGCATGGAGTGGATATTCCATTGGGCTTTGGGGATTTATAATACCCGATACCGTGAGTTTAGGACTCGCGATCTTGCGAGGTCTGACTTCCCGATAGAAAAAGGGGAGATCATAAGGAGAGTCTTGTGGGGTTACAAAGTCTCGATAAGGGATTTGAAGAGAATTTTAGCTCTTCGAGCCTAAGGAAGGGAAGGTCCTGGTGGGAGTGGACGTGCCCTGGGGTGGCGTCTACATCAAGTGGTATCAGAGCGAGAAAATATCTCTGTTTTATGTAATAGAGGAGAAGAGAAAATTTCACCATGCCACCGAGAAGAGGTAGAGAATCACCCAATCCAGAGGGGGAAAGGGAACTGTCCAGGGAAAGAGAAATTTCTAGAGAAAGAAGTAGCCAAGGACAGAATGTAGAGATTGAGAGGGAAATACGAAATCTTCGTGCCAGAATGGAAGATATGGAAGCAGCGCAGAGATGCACAACCAATGTTGGGGATCTAAGTGACTTCGAAGGTGAAGTTGAGGCTGAACCACAAGGAGAAGTTGCAGCCGAAGAAGCAGCCAATGAGCGATTGATTAAAGCTATCGTTCGAATGAGTTCTAAGACAAAAATGGACATTCCAGTCTACGAAGGAAATCTGGATGCAGAAGAGCTGTTGGATTGGATTAGAGCTCTTGATACCTACTTCGATTATGAAGAAATCGAAGAGGACAAAAAGGTAAGGCATGCTGTCACGAAATTAAAGGGACATGCAGCATTATGGTGGGACGAGCTTCAGGAAGATAGACGTTCCAAAGGCAAACAAAAGATCAAAAGCTGGGATCGAATGATTGCGAAGATGAAGGCAAAATTCATCCCGAGGGATTATCAGATCACACTGCTCAGGAGAATGCATAACCTGAGACAGAAGCTGATGACGGTAAAGGAGTATACCGAAGAATTCTACAAGCTCAATATTAGAGAAGGTCATCGGGAGAGCGATGATGAAAAAGTAGCCAGGTATATGAATGGCTTAAGATACGATATCCAGGATGAGATGAGCATGAAAACTGTCAGAACGGTTGAGGATGCGTATCAGATGGCATTGAAGGCAGAAGAGAAACTAAGCCGTAAGCCAGCACAGCTAGGACGAGGCAAGAGCCAGCCAAGGGGAAAATCAGTTGCCCAAGATAGGTTCCAGAAATCTAAGGACGACTGGAAGAAGCCTCAGACAAGAATCGAGAGAGGTGGAAGTTCTCAGCGAGGCCAGCACATTGAACAACAAAGGCAACAGGCAGAACCGGATGGAGGATACGCTGATAACAATACTTTTCCTCGTACCAGAGGTAGAGGAAGAGGCTGAAGTGGAGTTATCACATGCTACACATGTGGGAAAAATGGACATAAAGCAGTTGACTGTCCAGATAGGAAGAAAGAGGGAGGAGAAGCTCACATCGCCGAGGCACAAAGGCAAGTTGCTGAAGCAGAAGACGCAGAAGACGAAAGGTCATTGATGATGCGTAAAGTTCTCATTACACCCGAGAAGGAGGTGGAGGAAACAACTCAGAGAAGCAGACTGTTCAGAACTGCATGCAAGACCAAAGACAGGAAGTGCAAGGTTATTGTGGACAGTGGAAGCACCGACAATCTTGTTTCGACCGAGATGGTGGAGAAACTAGAGCTGGAGACGACTGATCACCCGAGTTCATATAAGGTTTCATGGCTACAGAAGGGACATCAGGTGAGTGTCACAAAACAATGCTTAGGTGACATCAAGATAGGAGGATATAATGATAAAATTCTCTGTGATGTTATTCCTATGGATGTATGTCATTTATTGCTAGGCATACCATGGCAATATGACAGAAACATAATTCATGATGGAAAGATGAATACGTATACCCTGGAGAAAAATGGGAGAACCCATATGTTACTTCTGATAAAAGATAAGGAGGTGAAACCGGAAGTAAACAACAGAATACTTCTCATGAGTGGGAAGGAACTTCTGGCAGAAGTAAAGAAGAAGGAAGATCCACAATTCTTTGTGGTCGGGAAACCGAGAGTTGTTTTGACCAGCACAATATTGGATGATCTGCCGACAAAAATTCAAGAACTATTGGAAGAGTTCGTTGATATAGTGGTGGAAAAATTACCTCATTTGTTGCCACCGATGAGGAGCATGAGCCATCACATAGACCTCATACTAGGGGCCAGTTTTCCAAATAAATCAGCGTACAGGTTGACGCCGCAAGAGAATGAAGAGGTCAAAAGGCAGGTACATGAGTTGTTGGATAAAGGACTGGTCAGGGAGAGTCTAAGTCTGTGTTCCATTCCAACGGTACTGAGTCCAAAGAAGGATGGAGGCTGGAGAATTTGCACTGATTCCAGATCCATTAACAAGATAACCATCAGGTATAGGTTTCCATTGCCACAAATGGATGACTTGATGGACTGCTTGAACGGAGCAGAATTTTTTTCAAAGGTGGATTTGAAAAGAGGATACCATCAGATTCGCATGAGGGAAGGCGATGAATGGAAGACAACCTTCAAAACCAACGAAGGGTTGTACAAATGGCTAGCCATGTCGTTTGGTTTGATGAATGCACCGAGTACATTCATGAGGCTGATGAATGAAGTGCTGAAAGAATTCATTGGTAAGTTTGTCATTGTTTATCTAGATGACATATTTATTTTCAGCAAAACAAAAGAAGAGCATCTGAAGCATTTAGCTGCAGTAATGAGGAAGCTACAGCAAGAGAAGCTATTGATCATCATGATGAAGTCTTCATTTATGAAGAAAGAACTCATTTACTTGGGATTTGTCGTATCGACAAATGAATTAAAGATGGATCCAAGTAAAGTGGAGGTAATTAAAAATTGGCCATCACCGAGAAATGTTTTCGAGGTGAGAATTTTTCATGGATTGGCAAGTTTCTACAAAAAATTCATTAGGAACTTCAGTGGAATTAGCACAACAATGATGGACACAATCAAGAAAAGACATAAATATTTTCATTGGACTGAAGAGGTAGAAAAGAGCTTCAATCTGTTGAAGCAAAAGATCACCGGACAGCCGGTGTTGGTGTTGCCAGATTTCATGAAGACATTTCAAGTGAAATGTGATGCAAGTGGCTTTGCCATAGGAGCGGTCTTGAGCCAGGAGGACAGATCAATTGCATATTTCAGCGAGAAGTTGGATGAGGCAAAGGTGAAGTACTCAACGTATGATAAGGAATTTTATGCTATCATACAGGCGTTGAAGAAGTGGAGGCATTACTTGACCCCGAAAGAATTTGTTCTGTATAGTGATAATCATGCATTACAGTTTGTGACTCGGTAGGAGAAGTTGAATCAGAAACATGCTAAATGGGTAGAGTATATGCATAATTTTACATTTGTAATCAAACACATTTCAGGGACTGCTAACAAAGTGGCTGATGCTTTGAGCAGGAAATGTTTGTTGCTGCAGGAGTTCTGAGTCAAAACATTGGGTTTTGAAAATCTGAAGGACATGTATGCAGGTGATGCAGATTTTGTTGAAGCATACGAGGAAGCTGAGAATCCAGTTCTCAGAGACAAAAGCCCGTGGATAGATTACATGATCCAGAATGGATTGTTGTTCAGAGGCAACCAGCTATGCATTCCAAATTGCTCCATGAGGGAGAATTTTCTAAAAGAGAAGCACAACGGTGGATTAGCAGGGCATTTTGGCCACGATAAGACATTTTCAAAGCTGAGTGAAGCATACTTCTAGCCAAATATGCGAACAGATGTCAAGAAGTTTGTTGAAAAGTGCAGAATTTTCCAGCATTCGAAGGGCAGAAAGCAGAATGCGGGATTCTACCAATCATTACCCATACCTGAGAGGCTGTGGGATGAAATCAGCATGGATTTCGTACTAGGATTACCGAGAACAAAAAGAGGACATGATTCAATCTTTGTGGTGATTGACAGGTTTTCCAAAATGGCACATTTCATACCATGCCAGAAGACCAGCGATGCGACTCATATCGCGAACTTGTTCTTCAAGGAGATTGTTAGACTTCATGGTTTACCCAGAAGAATAGTATCGAACAGGGATACAAAGTTCATAGGACATTTCTGGAGGACACTCTCGAAGAATATGGGAACTAACTTAATGTTTAGTTCATCCTATCATCCTCAGACTGATGGGAAAACAGAGGTGGTTAATAGAAGTCTGGGAGATTTGCTCAGAATCTTGGTGATAGAGCACCACAGCAGTTGGGACAATGTGTTGCCACGGGCAGAGTTTGCTTACAACGACTCAGTTAATAGAAGCATAGGTAAAAGTCCATTTGAGATTGTATACGGCAGGCAGCCAAGAGGAGTATCTGAATTGAGGGACTCAGAGAAGATAATGACTAAAAGCGCAAACGTTGAAGAGTTCACAGAGGCAATGAAAGAACTTCACAGCAGGGTGAAGGAGCGATTGCTGGAGTCAAACCAAGAATATAAGCGCAGAGCGGATCAACATCGAAGACAACTTCAGTTCGAAGTTGGTGATCTAGTTCTGGCACATCTGAGGAAGGAAAGGTTCCCAAGGGGAACATACAACAAGCTGAAAATGAATAAAATTGTGCCATGTAGAGTCCTAAAGAAATTGGGAGAAAATGCTTATGAGATTGAATTGCCGAATGAGATTGGAATATCTCTGACATTCAATGTCTCAGACTTATATCCATATAAGGCAGAGGAAGCATGAGCTGGAAATGTTGAACAGACATAAATCCAGTGGCAGAAGTAGATGCCGATTTCAGAAAGGCCACAGATAGAGTATATACTTGACAAGAGAGTCAGCAAAAGAACCAGACAGAAGCAATACTTTGAGTATCTGGTGAAATGGAAGAATTGTCCAGTGGAAGATTCCAGCTGGGAGACTGAAGCAGAGATTCAAAAGCATGGCAAGACCATGCAGGAGCTCATGGATAGGAGCCCATGAAAGTTTTCAAGCCGAGGAGTATGATGCAGGAGCATCGCAAATACCCAAAACGAGCGTGGAGCCAACACATGTGTTTTTAAACACATGACATATTTCTTTGAAATTTTTTTGAAGTTGAAGCACCAAACCTTTAATGAATCATTTATGAAGGAGCGCCTTTTGTATATTGTATCAGACCTCGAGCCATATGCTCTTGTCTGAAATAGATAGGAGGCATTTAATAGATTTAATGCAGGTAGGTAGGATTTATTTCTAGATTAGACAGTTTAGATGGAAGGAGGGAAAATGGATATAGACACCCTCATTGTA
>ML778810.1:364935-375156 GCA_009831015.1 Picea engelmannii
ATGATTGCTTATCCATTTAAGTGTGTAAGGCTTATGATGAGTTTGTGTTTTTAATCCCAATTGCTTAACCAATTCTTCTGAGATTAGATTAGATTGAGATCCACTGTCGATTAATGTGTCTATCTTAGTGTGTCACATGATTATGCTTATATGAAACAAGTTGTCTACAATCAATGCCTTCACCAATTTTACCTGTCATACCAACCAATGAGATCTTTGATTCACCACCTGAATCCGATCCCAAGTCTGTGGGTTTTGTTGTCGTTGCCACTGTCTGCATTCCCTTCTTTTCCTTGAACCACTTTGTCCTCTTCTCGGGATGCAACTGCGAACATTTTTCCTCATCATGTCCCTCTTTCTTGCAATGCTTGCAAGAGGGCTTTCCTTCCTTCCTCGCCACTGCATTTGCATTCTTTCCATGCCTTTTCCTCTTGTCTTCTTTCCTTGAAGATGATGATTCCCCTGACACACCTGCTTTCCCTGCTTCAATATACGTAGCTTGAACAAAAACCTCATCAAGGTTAGTGGGTCCAAACATGAAAACAATTTTCTAATATGCACAGGTACACCTCCTATATACTTCATAAGAGTTTCTTGTGTTTGTAAAGGGATATCTAACATTAATGCCATTTTTTGAAATCCATCGGTGTATTCTTGCACTATTTGTCCTTTTCTTAGTTTTAAAGATTGCCATTCAATCAATGCTTTTTCTTTATAACCCAAAGGATAGAATTGTTTCCTAAGTGCATAAATGAAACTCTTCCATGATGGAAATACATTACCCACTTGTTGTGTTCCCTTTTGCAACTTGCTTTGCCACCAGATGAGAGTTGTACCTGCAAGTCTCAAAGATGCCAACTTGATTTGTGTGGCCTCATCTTTGATCTGTTGCACACTGCAGTAAACCTCCATCTTCCCGATCCAATTGTCAAGTTTCTCTGCATTCACTTCACCATCATATATGGGCAACTCAAATTTAACATCAAGTTTTAACAATGGCATTTCATTCTTATGCTTATATTAGATTTAGAACTTGAACTTGAAGAAGAAGGAGAAGAAGGAGGTGATGATGGAGGTGAAGGAGAAATCTGAGGATGATCCTCTTCCTCTTCACTTTTTCCCTTTGAAGATTCACCCAAAACTAGTCTCTTTCGTTCCAAGTAATCTTCGTACAAAACTTTCACCATCTCCGACATAGCAAGGAATGTTTTCCGGAACTCTTTATCATCCTGAGAAATCCCTTCTTCCGATGCCATATTCTCGCTATGAGAAGCTCTCTTTCTCAACCCAATTAATGGATTCTCTACAAAATGCTCTCCTTCACCATGTTGTAGCTTTTCCCTGGTTAACATGCAAAACTCAAATCCAACGTCAACTAGCTCTGATACCATTTGATCTGTAGGATCTTTTAATGACTATGGTTGAGTTTTAAATTTGCATATGTTAATTAACCATATGAGAAACTTAATGAAAGAATGAGGAAAAGAGAGGAATTATGACAGCCATATACACATATGCAGATCTAAAATGAAGTAATAAATAGAAAACCATAACACGAGAATTGATAACGGAGCTCGGCACAATGTTGCCTACGTCTCCGGACCTTTGTCTCTGTGGGGGAGGCTTCTTTATTTCTATTAAAAAGATCAAAAGTACATCGCAATAGTGTCAATTGGCTACAATACTGATCTGGTCATGTTCTTCCATATCTCTAGAACCCAACAAAGAAAACAACATGCAAAACGGATGTCTGGAGCTCCCAGAAATGGCCCGCAAGCGTCTGCTCCTCAATAGCTTCCCTGCATAAAAATGGCTTTGGCTTGGCTTCCCTTCAGCATAAATCTGCTCTGACTATCCTCCATGGCCTCAAAAAGGCATGGTTTTTATATATTTGAAGTTGGTTATCCATCCCCAACTTCCTCCCAAAATTTGGGCTCCAAAAATGCCCAATATCTCCCAAAAATGACCAAAATCCATCAATAACAGGCTAAAATCAAATAAAAATCCAAACTTTAGCATAAAAAACCACTTTTGAATAAAAATAGGGCGCAGCTCCTTTTGGCACGTGCTCCTGGTCATATGGGAGGCGGCCATGTGGCCAGGCGCTCCATCCGTTATGTGCTAGCCTCCTGTCTGGGCTGGCTCCTGGTCATCGACCGCTTGCATGGAATCGGTGTCTTAACAGACTAACCCCCGCACCCTTTTTGGTGGATGGCCCCTGGTCCTGTGGGATCCGCCCGAGATCCGAGGGCCAGGCCCTATCATAAACTCCCGCATAGGTTTAACCCCCGCGCTCCCGGTTACATGGGGCGGTCACCGTCATGTGTTAGTGTCGAGGGTTGGGGCTAAGCCCCAACCCTTTCCCCCTCCGAATATCCATTTGATTAAACATAAATACATATTTTACCATGTAGCTAATAATAACCAACAGTGGCCTGGGTGGTTAGCTCGGTCCTACCAGTCCATAGCCTGGAGGAAGGTCGGGGGTTCGACCCCGGTGGAGACCATATAATTTTACATAACCCTAGAGCCAACCATAGGGTGCCACGTGGCAGCCCATGACTGGGCCATGTGGCACCTGAACAACCAATCAAAAAATTCCATTTTTCGAGTGCTAGATGGTCCACATGTCTGCCACGTACCCTGCCACATGTCACCGTACCTGCCCAGTCGACCTGCTGACGTCATCCATGCCACGTCAGCCTGTGCCACGTGTCAACCTTACAGTGGTGACACATGTCACCCTCTGACTGGTCCAACTATACCTATCATGTGCTCCATCACCTGCCACATGTCATCACCAGAAACTACCACATCATATGTATGGTCGTACGGCCTGTACAGTCAGGCTTCCATGTGGCACTGTACAGACTATATGGACTGTACAGTCACCCACTTTTTTTTTTGCATGTTTGGGTTTTCAGACAGAACACGATATCTTTCGCATACAGAGCCCGTTTGATGAAGTAAATATATGGATGGAATCGGGAAGACGAGCCAGACGCAATGGCACTAGTTTCGTCAGATTCTAAGCACCTTCATTTTTTAGCCTTTTTGAGCCCTGTCAGGCTCCTAGATCCGATTCTGGATCAAGAAGTCAAGAAGCAAGTCCAATGTTTGATGGAAAAAGGGTTGATTAGAGAAAGCTTGAGTCCATGTGTTGTACCAACAGTGTTAAGTCCGAAGAAATATGGGGGGTGGAGGATGTGTATAGACTCGAGGGATATAAACAAAATCACCATCAGGTATAGATTTCCTTTACCCGGGATGGATGACTTGATGGATTTCTTGAGTGGAGCAAAGTTTTTTTCAAAACTTGATTTGAAAAGAGGATATCATCAGATTAGAATGAGGGAAGGTGATTAATGGAAGACAACATTCAAGATGAATGAAGGATTGTATGAATGGATTGTCATGTCGTTTGTCTTAACGAATGCACCAAGTACTTTTATGAGATCGATGAATGAAGTCTTGAAAGATTTCATTGGGAATTTTGTAATTGTATATCTTGATGATATACAGATCTTCACTAAGACTGAGGAAGAACATTTGAGACATTTAGCTTTAGTGATGAGGAGGTTGCAGCAAGAGAAGTTGTTGATAAATCTGAAGAATTCATCTTTCATGAAGACATAACTCATTTATTTGGTTTTTGTGATCTCTTCGAATGAGTTGAATATGGATCCTGAAAAGGTAAAAGCAATCAAAGAGTGGTTGTTGCCAAGGAATATCTTTCAAGTCAGAAGCTTCCATGGACTAGCCAGTTTTTACAGGAAGTTCATCAGAAATTTTAGTGGGATTCATGCACCAATGATGGACATAGTTAAGAAAAGACATAAATATTTTCATTGGACAGAGGAAGCGAAGAAAAGTTTCAAGTTGTTAAAGGAAAAGATAATTGGACAGCCATTTTTGGTTTTTCCAGATTTTAGTAAAACATTTCAAGTGAGATGTGACGCAAGAAGATTTGCAATTGGATCAGTCTTAAGTCAAGACAATAAACCAGTTCCATACTTCAGTGAGAACCTGAATGAGACCAAGATGAAATATTCCACGTATGATAAGGATTTTTATGCAGTCATACACGCGTTGAAGAAATGGAGGCACTACTTGCTTCCAAAAGAGCTTGTTTTGTATAATGACAACCAGGCCTTACAGTTTATAACCAAACAGGAAAAACAGAACCAAAAACTTGAAAAATGGGTTGAATTTATGCAGAACTTTACTTTTGTTATAAAGCGCATTTCTGGGAATGATAACAAGGTTGTGGATGCATTGAGCATGCAATGTTTGATTCTGCAGGAGTTTCGAGTGAAGACCTTAGGTTTCGATAGCCTTAAGGAAATGTATAGAGATGATTCATATTTCAAGGATGCTTATGAAGCATGTGAGAATCCTGTTATGAGAGATAGAAGCCAATGGATTGAATACTTAATTCAGGATGGACTGTTATTTAAAGGAAATCAGTTTTGTATCCCAAATAATTCTATGAGAGAACCTTTTGAAGGAAAAACATAGTGGGGGATTGGTTGGACACTTCATCCATGATAAAACATTTGTGAAAATGAATAGTTTGTATTATTGGTTGGGGATGAGGACGGATGTCAAGAAATTTGTCAACAGATGCAGAATCTGCCAACACACAAAGGGGAAAAGATAGAATACAAGGTTGTATCAACCATTGCCAATACTAGAGAGGTTGTGGGACACGGTAAGCATGGATTTTGTGTTGGGACTTCCAAGGACACATAGAGGTTTTGATTCCATATTCGTGGTAGTCGACTGATTCTAAAAAATGGCACATTTCATTCCATGTCAGAAAACCAGTGATGCAACACACATTGCAAATATGTTTTTCAAAGAAGTTGTTCGACTTCATGGTTTACCCAAGAGTATTGTTTCGGACAGAGATACCAAATTTGTTAGTCATTTCTAGAGGACACTATGGAAGAAGCTGGGGATGAATCTATATTTTAGCTCATCATATCACCCTCAGACGGATGGACAGACTGAGGTAGTAAATCGAAATTTGGGAGACTTATTGAGGAGTTTAGTAGATGAACATCATAGTCAGTGGGATCAGATTCTTTCGCAAGAATAATTTGCATATAACGACTCACCTAATTGGAGCACAAGACAAAGCCCATTCTAAATAATGTATGGAATGCAGCCAAGAGGAGTATCTGAGTTGAGATACTTGGAGCAAAATGAGTTCAAGAGTGTTGGAGCGGAAGATTTTGCAGCAGATATGCAGGAGCTCCACAATAAGATTAAAGAATGGTTGCAGAGTTCCAACCAGGAATACAAGCGCAAATCAGATCTGCACAGGAGAGAGATTCAATTCAAAGTGGGAGATTTGGTCTTAGCACATCTAAGAAAATAAAGGTTCCCAAGAGGAACGTATAATAAGTTGAAGATGAAAAAGATAGGGCCATGTAAGATTTTACGGAAATTTGAGGCCAATGCTTATGAGATAGAATTTCCAGATGATGTGGGCATATCACCCATATTCAACATAGCAGATCTTTACCCTTATAGAGTAGATGAAGTGAGAGGAGAAGAGAATCAAAAGGAATTTCAGTGGGTCAAGAAGATGCATGTAGCTAAAAGTACGCAGATGGAAAAGATCATTGATCAGAGAGTTGGCAAGAAGACCCGGAGGAAGACATATCTTGAATATCTGATAAAATGGAAGGGACACCCGATTGAAGATGCCAGTTGGGAAAGTGAAGCAGATATCCATAAACATGAACAAACAGTGTAGGATCTCATGGAAAGGAGTCCATGAATGTTTCAGCCAAGAGGAGTATGATGCAGGAGCATCGCAAGCAAGCGTGAGTGGAGGACAATTGGATATGCACCAGCGTGCATTTTGAAAACGTTTTGAATTTTAAAAGATGAAACATTAATGTAATATATGAAAGGATGTAATTGCTCTTAAATTTTTTGAGGATTGTAATGCAGATCTTGAGCGTTGCTCTCATCTTCCGATTGTAGGAATTTATTGTATTAAATGTAAAGTAGATGTAGTCTTTAATTCGATAAGATAACTTAGAGTTGTAGGAGGGAAAACTCAAGAAAGCTCCCTCGTATGTATTATATGATTATTCTCATTGTAAGTAAGTTGAATTTGTAGAGAAAGAGAGCATAGGAGAGAAAAGAAGAACAAAGATTGTAGAATTTGTTTGAGCAGATAATTGTTGCTATAGGACCATGTACAGGAGCACTTGAATTAAAATAAGAATTCTTTGATCCAATTTCATGGTGTTGTTATGGTTACTGTTTGCATCTATTGAATGGTATGTTTACATTTTTCTTATATGCTCTGTTATGCATTCATTTCAATGCTTTATGTGTATGATTTCATGTTGAATGTATGAAGTCTGTGAGAGGGAGAGTATAAGTTTCACTTCCTTCTCGTCCTGAGAATTCTTGCAAGGAGTGCGTTGACATGATTCTGAGTCTTACCTCAGAAAAAATCAGGAGAGATAGAGTTGTTATTATACCAGTAGAAGTGAAAGGATAACACAGAGCCGTGCAAGGTGTGGATAGGCCAAGTCGAAGTCTTAGACTTTTCCAACCCAAGGGAGCGGTTGAAGAACTTTCATCACAAGGAGTGCACAGAGTTGGAAGATATCAGATAATCAAAGATTATCGTGAAGTCCTCAAGGAGTGCGTCCAAGAATCCCTTAGAATCATCGATTTTGCAACAAGAATAAAGCTCAGGAGGGATAGAGACTTGAAGAAATTTCAAAGGAAGGGAGAGGGTCGAAGTCACCTCGCAGAAGTAAATCTCAGGAGGAAAGACATTGAGTTATTTGGTGAGGAACTATTGAGAGCCTGAACGGACAGTGGAAACTTTTAGAGGGAGAAGCGTCGATATCCATGGACCGTTAGATCTAGTGGAGTTACAAGGAGGATAAGGGAAAGAGTCTTTCAACACTCACAAGCCTAGGGGAGATAAAAAATGTCAGATCTAGAGGAGTGTGAGCCGTTGATTGGGCGCTCTGAAATATCATCATTTCGGAAGTAGGGAGAGTGGAGGAAACTGCTAGCCGGAAGTTGCGAGTCGCAAAATCCCAACTTCGCGAGAAACAATATCCAGACCGTCGGATCGTGGGAGCAATCAGGACCATCGATCTGGCATAAGAAGTCATCACGGGTTCCCATTTCGGGAGAATGGGAGAGGTTCACTTCACAAACCCCCGACTCGTGAAATCCCAATGCGCTCGAAAGTTGGGCCCCAGGTCGCATCTGAGGGTCACATCAGTGAAGAATTTAAGGGAGGATCTGGGGACTGTTAGCCCATTTCGGGGTTTTGGGAATCCGAGGAGTCGGGGTGCCTCGCAACGGAAGTCTCGACATAGAAAAATGTGATGCACCTTTTTAGTTTAATTATGTGGTCACGCTGGTGGTCACGTGGAGTGGAGGCTCGCGTCTAGTGAAAATTCGCACGGGCGGAGCATAGAAAAGGACCTGTGGTTATATGTGTGAAAGGTTCCAGCAGGGACCAAGGAGCCATTTCATCTTTGGAATAGGAAGATCCAAATACCAGGAGGTCAAGAAGAACCTGCTGAGGTGGGGGTCTGCGTCAAAACCTAACTCAAACATTGTGGTCAATGTTTTGTCTACATGTGCATATTTATTGGCTCTAGACCAAGGTAAGTAGATATATGGTTATGCAATGCAAATTATATTTTCATGTAATATTATTGTGGGAAATTGTAATGTATAAATGTAATTCAATCATTGTCGGATGGGATAGAATTAATAAACACCTATTAAAAATGAAATGTGGAAAATAATTAGTCAGTAACTTGGCAAGGGTTCCTAGACTTGTCAATGACATGAGCCTTTCTATAATCCAAATACAAGGTTCCAACATGAGAATAAAAATTGTTATACTATATATTATCTAAATTGATAGTCATGGAATCTTACATCCATGGTTAAGAAATAAGAAGTGCATTTATTATGGAATTTGGATCTAGAAAAAATTAAGAAGTGCATGTGGGGGTTTAGCATTTCCCACTAATTGTTCAAAATAATACCTAAACAAGATGTTGTGGTAATCATTATTGTTTATTCACATATTCTCCATCATCGTGAAGGCTTATCATTCTTTGATTGGAATGCAATCATTAGGTCCCCATGAAGCCTTAATATTCTTCAACAAAACACAAGTCCTAGGCATAAAATCCAACTCAAACACCATGGTTGGTGTTCTGTCTACATGTGCATATTTATTAGCTCTGGAAAAAGGTAAGCATATCCATGGAATGAAAACATTGTTGTTTATTCCTAGACTCACCATTCCCATGAAATCACAACATTCTTCAATGAAATGTAGGTTATGCTAGGAATAAAACCGAACTCAATCACCGTGGTTAGTGTGATGCCCACATTTTTGGATTAATTAGCTCTGGAAAAAGTAATTAGATACATGGTTATCCAATAAAAATAGGATTTGAATTTAATGTTGTTGTCAGCAATGGTCTTGTAGAAATGTAAAGCAATTATTGTTGGTTCGGATACATTAGTAAACCATTGTTTGGAATTAAATGTAGCAAGCACTTAATCCATGGTCACTTGGTGAGGTTCCTCAACTTGTCAATGACATGAGCCTTGCTAAGAACCAAATAAAGGATTCCAACACCATAATCAAACATAATGCATGACTCTAGAATAGAGGAGAGTCAAGGTGACATCCAACTTCTAATTGTCAAGCAGAATGAGCATTTAGAGAAAACATGGATAAGCATTAATGCATAATGTTATGAATGTTATCAAAGGTTATCCTTTTGACAAGTGAATAATGTTATGAATGTTATCAACGAAGATCCTTTAGAGCCATGGTTATGGAATAAAAATTGGATTTGAATGTAATGTTGTCATGGGAAATGGTCTTGTATAAATCGAATTGACATTTATTTATTTTTTAAATACCTACATGTCGTCTCTATTGCGACGTCTTGGAATGTTGCTCCTATAGAAAACACATAATATATGATAACTTACTATCGGTTGAGCGACATGACCCTACGTCGGTCTTACGACGTCTGGGAATGTCGCTCCCATAGAAAACACGTTGGAGATGAATAACTTATCGTCGGTTGAGTGAACTTACCCTAAGTAAGTATTACAACATTTGGTAACATCGCTCCCATAGCACACATGTAGTGGAGACCAACGAAATGGGACGTGAGAATTCCAATGTCTATGATGTCGTTGTAGCGACGACTATATGGGGTTTGGACAGTCCAATCTGAGATTACACGTGTCTGTATGAAATGTCACAATAGAGACAATAGTTATGGCATCGGAAAAACAAAGTCATGTGAAATGAAGTTTGAGGGGGTCTCTTATTTGTCGTTCTCCCGACAATATAAAGTGGAAATTGCATCGAACGCGCCGTCGAAATTTGACCCAAATGTACTAGTGACTTCTTAAAACTTAAGAGCGAGGTGTTAGACAATTTTTTGGCCTACAATACTGTCAGGACCTTTATATGGTATATTTTATACCAAACTTTACCTCTCTTTTACCCTGTTTTCACTTCATTTATACACTTATTTGTCAGTCAATTAATTGTTCCATCATGAATTGACTTCTAGATTTAGTAAACTATAGTTTGTTCATTTTTCTATGAAATAGATTAGGATTCTTGATTAAATTTGCTTCCATTTTAATATATATGTGTCTAAACTAAAGTATGAAGTGCATATTCTTTCCTCGGGTTAATAATAAAATATCCAAGTATTATGACATTGGTTTTGAAGTATTTTGAGCAGATAATTCGACATTAGGAGAATCTTGTGATTTATGGGTGTTATTACTTCATTTTTCCATTTCAGGGAGTTGTTGGAATTGTTGTTTCCATGAATAATAATTTCCATGGATTGTGGGGCTCATATAGAGCATCTTTGGATGATGATGATTCTCCCATTCATTGCCTGGGTATTTTTGACACACTTGAAAGTTCCATTGTTTTTTTGGACAATTTATTCCTCACCCACGCTACCCTTGTGGGACTAGATCAATCCCTCTCATTTCTTGGATCAAGTTGGGCATATACTTTCATTTTTTATTGTTTTTAGCAATTTTTTTCTTTATCATATCTAGTTGTTTTCATGGGATTCAATTCCCTGTTGTGTGTGTGTGTGTGTGTGTGTGTGTGTGTGTGTGTGTGTGTGTGTGTGTGTGTGTGTGTGTGTGTGTGTG
>ML778810.1:390171-422362 GCA_009831015.1 Picea engelmannii
TTGGAGTTCATCCATTTGTACACCTTATCAATCATGATAAGACAATAATGAGTCATCTATACATTTTTCCAACAATGCATCATATACCAATGGAACCACATCGATCCATCTTCATCATGTATCAATGAAAACTCATTGATCCACCTTCATCTATGCATTCTCATCAAGGACAATACATATTATATTACATCAATCATCAATCAATCAATCCTTTGACATCAATAAATCACTTGACATCAATCAATGACATCAATCAATCAAACCATTGGCATCAATGACAACATGATCCAACAACTTGTGCGCACTACAGTTGGGCAGTTTTGTGTGCAAGTCTGAAGGAGAGTTGTTGTTGTAGCTACTACAGCTAGCAGATTCCATTTTGGCTTGGACCATATCTTGGTTATGGTTTGGACTATCTTATCAGCTCTTGTTTGGTGCACTATCCTTGGAGGAAGATGTGCTACCCTTTGTTTGACTATCCAGCCTAGGGTTTTCTTCCGGAATAATTCTCTATCAAGGTTAAGGTGCTCGGAGGGTGGCTTCGGCCTATGGTTGGGTGACAATATTGATATTATCTATGGTAAAATGAGCACATTCTAACAGGTGATTGGGCCCTCCTATTTGACGCTATATATAAGGATTTATGAGGCAAATTCATTACTCGGTGGATGGGACTATATGATATTGACACAGTGTATGATAATGACTCTGTTAAGTTGCACACTATTGATGAAGCATGCACTCCAATCATGGCTAATGGCCATTGACTACAATTGTATCAAAATCTAGCTTCAAAAGAGGAATTCATTCAGGATATCATAAAGCAAGTTGATCTGGAGATTTTAACCCTGGTAACACAAACACCAAGGATGGTCCCCTCTCTGTATACTGGTAAGAAAGAAAAAAAAAGAGAGAAAAAAAGAAAAAAAAGAAAAAGAAAAAAAAAAAGAGAGAAAAATAATAATAAATTTGGGGGTGAAAACCTATTTCAGGCACCCCTGGACCCAATGAAACTGGAAAACCAGGTTATTGGACAATGTCCCTGGGGGTAAAAAAATATCAATTGTGAAAACCCCTTTTGGGGTGCAATTGGGCAAGCTCTGTTCGAAAACCAGTTCTATGTCAGACAGAGCTTGTAAAAAGTATAAAAAAAGAGAGAAAAAGAGAGAAAAATTAAAAAAAATAAGATGCACCTAGCAACATTACTTATTAACCTAGTCTCATATTTATTTCAGGTATTTTCAACTTTATTTACTATTCTTACATAGCCCTTATATCCATTAACCTAGTATTTCATTGAGTAACAACACCCTAGCATCTCTCAATACTTCTCCCTTCAATATATCCTTTTACTCAAAAGGTGTAAACCATTTATACCCCATCAACAATTGGTTTGTAGGGACAACTCTCTTTCCCTTCACAATTAGGATGTATTGAGTAAACCCAAATGTGATGCCACTCATCTGTACCATTATGGCAAATAGTTTTCAAATTTATTCTTATTTTACATCACCTTTTGTCGGTATTTTTTTCTGAGACTAGCCCCATTTTTTAGCACTACCATGTATTGCATTGCGTGTTTTCCTACACTAAAACAAGGCCATAAGGTTTACTTACCACTTATAAACCCAAGCCCCATAAATCTAATTGTCATTGGAAAGAAATTTGGATAAAAGTTAGGTCAAGTTCCTCATTTTGATCAATTCCAATACACTTAACACTACACTGCCTTAGCAATTGATCATTTCAATAATGTCTTTCATGTTAAATTTTGGGTTTTTCTGAACATACCATTTCCAAGGTATGGTTAGCTAGATATTCTAGAAAAATGACAAGACATAACACTTCCACATGCTCAAATATCATTCCAAATTTTGGAATTAACACCTATGACGACTGTGATATGTTTTTCAATGAAAGAACCCATCATGTACTTTACCACCATCCAGATTTCCTCTGTGATCTCAATTGTCATCAAAACTAAAAGGGCACTCCACATTTTATTCATATCAATTTTTGAAGAGAAATATTGATCTATGGAGATTATTATTTACAAGTAAGGTTGTTAAGGTAAGAATCAATGTCTTATAAAGATAAAATATCTCAAGGGTATACTTGCAAAATTTATCCCATCATGTGCAACAGATGGAACTAAAAGAAAGAGGATATATTGAGATATTCCTTCAATGTTACAAGTCATAATTGGGCTGTAATATAGTAACAAGGAGTGACCTTGGGGCCAATGGTTAGTTTCTAAGGCTTGGGGTTAGAATTAAAAAATTCAACAAAGGAGTATCGAGAGGCTTTCTCATCCCACCATGGAAAGAAGTTTCCCTCCATCTGCAGAAATTCATAACCTCTAAAAGGATATTTACAATGGTTTATTATTACCATATTAGATTGATGCTTCACTTACAAAATCAACAACACATCAACCTTACTTTCTTCCTCCTGAAAATTATCTCAAATATGACCACCACATCTCAAAGGAGGACAAAAACTGAAAGTAATTTATACCATCATGTTCTAGTGAAGATGATTATCTTAAATGAGCTGAACGAAAGAGGGAAGGACTGGAATATGTTCATGGGAGACAAAAAATTTAGCAGAAATCCTAGAGCAAGGGTTCTATCACCCTTTGTACATCAGAGCCTTAAAATATTAAATAAAGGTAGGGCTTCAACTACTGAGGATGGTATGACAGGTTGAATTCCAGGATCAAGGTCAGGGAAAAATGAAATTCATCCTCGAAGAACAAGAAGTATGACCAAAGTTGACACTACACTAAAATCATCTCAACATGAGGAGGATGAAAATATGAACATCAAAGGTAAGGCACAAATTCCCGAAGTTGCTAAGTTAGAATCAAATTCACGTGGAGGAAATGAGACTTTGCCACCTGAAGATGAGATGGATGAAGATGTTGATGAAAAAATTATGGAACCTCTAGAAACCAACATCCAAGAGGGAATGGAACATGAATCATCCAGCAAGAAAAAGTGCAACCAAAAAATTAATCATAAAATGCCTCCAGCCTACAGCTCTCAATTGATAAAAAAACCTTCATATCTCAGATTGTTAAAAACAATTGATAAACTTCACTTAGAAAATTCAAAGTTGAAACAAAAACTTGTTGAGTATGAGACATAGGTTGTTAAATTTAAGACACATTCAATATCAATCGAAGTTAGTAACCATGTATCTATTGGGAAGAATAAGTGTAATGTTCCCCTCTCATTGACAAGAACAATAGAGGACTTAGTAGTCTAGTCACCCCTCTAGGCTATAGTCTCATGGGTAAAAGGGAGTTAGGAGGTGCTAAAGTGTCACTAAGGACTTAATGTTATTTTATTAAAGTGACTTTGATAAAGCAGAAAAGAGTTGTTTGACTTGAGGAGAAAATAAAGTAATAACCTTAGAAAAAGCAATAAAGTGACTCAATTGAAAATTAGAAGATGGAGGTATAAAAGAGAGAGGAGGGCGCATCACTCCTCCTTGTTTTGAGGTTTTTGAGTAAAAAAACCCTAGAGACCAGCAAGGAGGTGAAATATCTCTTTGTTCTTGGTCCAATCTTGGCCAAGGAGGTGAAATATTCCTCCCTTGCCATTCTATTAAACTACATGTTGGTTTCTACAATGGAATAAAGAGACATGGCATGATTTTGAAGGTTTTATGCAGGTAGGGCGCACAGTTGGAGGAGAATCAGTTCAATTTGGGTAGGAGAAGGGAGATCTGAGGAGAATCTCTTTCACGGGAGGTTTGCTAGGACTAGAGTTCCCTTTGTCACCCATTATTGGAGGATTTACTCTGCATATTTATTTATTGTGATCATTGGGAAAATTTATGAAGAGGGGCACACTATCCATTGGGTATTCAGTGAGTTGAATGTATAGATGTGATATTTTGATAGAGGGATCTCTCAATTGACATTCTACATCACTCTATCTACAATTTGGTAGTGTTTTTCAGGGGTTAGTGGTATTCCTTGCGGAAGGATGAATTTCTTAGGTGGTTAAATCTAGTTTGGGGCACACCTCCACCAGACATGAAGGTGTTACGACTTCAAGGGAAAGAAATGGATCGTGTATGTACTTGGGAGATGTTACTGAAGACCTAGGAGGACTCACATCACTATTTTAGTATATCTTGGTGGCATATTCAACTCGTACTTCTTATTCTCTACTATATTATTCTAGATCTGTAGATCCCATGTATGGAGGTCATCATATTATCTAAATAAAGGTCAAATATGAAGTTATTGAGTATTTCATTGTGTTATATTTCATGTATCTTGTTATATCCATGTATTGTTGTGCTATATTCATTCTTCATATGCTATAAATCTCAATCCAACCCATCCAACACAACTCTAAGAAGCACAATCTACAAAAACACTCAAATAATAACAGAAACAGGTTAGAAAATAAACCTAAGTTCCTAGGAAATATTCTTGGGAATACTACAATAAGCATAATGAGATGGAAACTAGTGAGAATGGTGTTTCAAAATAACATGAAAATGAAGAAAATTTTGAGAATTCCTAGGATATACCAGCAGAACACTATGAAGAATATTCAATGACAAAAAATGAGAATACCTTAGAGGAGGAAGATTAGTCACAAGTCAAAATAGAGCATATACTTTCCTAGGAAGAAAATTTCATTATTGTTATCTTGGATGGAATAATGGTAAATATTTATGCCTTCTTGCAACTCAATCCTAATCTGCCAAACAAGAGAAATAAGGATGAATTGTTCGACTTGGGTATTGTTGATAAGGAAATCCATCAAAAGTGAATTGAGAAGTTGAAGAAAGAATGGTTCAATATGTACATTGATCAAGAATATAAATGGAAGAGAAATATCATATATTACAGGGAACAATTGGCCCATAGCCAAGGTCAAGTCAGCAAGTGTGTGAACTAGCTTTACAGGCTCTATCTTGAATAGCTCCATCCAAAGTATATGGTATATTCCTCCATGAGAGGTGGAAACAATTCCAAATTCGGTAGATAGTAGATGGACATGTGGTTCATATTCACACCTCAGAGCAATTTATTGATGCACTTTCTTCTGCTTCACCCCATGATCAAGATTTTCTCTATGAATTGTACTAGTTTAACTTTCTTATGCAGGATAAATCTAGGTGGAATCCAAACCCCTATGTTGGGGATATATAGATCAGGTATTTCTCTTCATTCATCTACAATAAAGTAATTTGGAAACAAGCTTGAACATTTTATGATAGGGTAGAGGAAAACTCTAGTATCCACATCCAAGACAAATATCCTTTGCCTATGATTATCCAAGAAGAGTATTTTGGGTTCTTGGTTGATCATAGGATTACTACTAGAATAAGACAAAACCAGTGCCTGGCTATTGCATATTTTGAAGATAATGTGAAACATTATTCCTCAGAAGATTTGATCGATTCTCATGAGAGGTGAGTAATTCTACCAGATAACCTTAGGGAAAAGGATCCTACTACCTACCCTCTCTTCAATCTTGTCATGGATTGAGAAAAACTCTATGTGGAATCAATTAGGAGGCATGGTATTCAATGGATGGGGTTAAGATTTCATTTCCCCCTCATTTGGTGTCCAACTGAGGTTTACCATATCACTTTGTAGTTGGATGAGTTCAATGAACTTACACAATGGACACAGGTGGAAAGGATTCTAGGCTTCTACACTTCAAAAGAATTTGGTCACCCAACTTATAACTGGAGTGACATCCATGCAGGTATTCCAGAAAGAGATTAGCAGGTTGCATGGGGACATGCAACTACCTCAGGAAGGGGGAGATGTCAAGACCTTTATATGGTATATTTTATACATGAATTTACCTATGTTTTACCCTGTTTCCGCTTCATTTATACGTCTATTTGTCAGCCATTTAACTACTCCACGATGAATTGGCTCTTAGATTTAGTAAACTATAGTTTGGTCATTTTTCTATGAAATAGATTAGGATGCTTGATCAAAGTTGCTTCCATTTTAATATATATGTGCCTAACCTAAAGTAAAAAGTGCATATTATTTCCTCAAGTTAGTAATAAAATCTCCAAGTATTATGACATTGGTTTTGAAGGATTTTGAGCAAGGAATTCGACATCAGGAAAATAATGTGATTTATGGATGCCATTAATTCATTTTTCCATTACAGGGAGCTGTTGGAATTGTTGTGTCCATGAATAACTATTTTCGTGGATCGTGGGGCTCATCTGGAGCATCTTTGTATGAGGATATTTTGGATGCACCTGAAAGTTCCATTGTGGTTTTGGACGAGTTATTTCTCACCCATGCTACTTGTTATCGCACAATTTATACTTTCCCAAATACCAAAGGCAAGTAAGCATAGATTGGAGTAACATGGAGGTGGCCCTGTCATTGTCACCCCAACAGGGTACCTCTTTCTCTTTAGGAGGAGGAAAACCTCACTCCAAGGGAGATGTCTCGGGACCTAGTTGGTTGATGAAGGGAAAAAAAAGGCTAGATAAAATCCCACCCCTCTCTCTAGGTCACTCAAGTTAAGAAGTCGCTTGGTAAGTGTTAGGTTATGAAAAAGGTATAAATATATTCCTTTTTCCCACATTTCATGATATCATCTTGATTGACTTTTCGGTTAATTAGGAGAAAATAGGATAGAAAATGAATAATATACCCTTTAGCGTTATTATTGAAATTAGATTACACAGATCCTAAAATACGATTGGAATTGTTTGATTTTGTTACAGGATTGGTTAAATATTGTCAAACCTGAGATAGCAAAGGAGATCTTAAAGATGCGCAAGCTATTGGAGGTTGAGGACTTTATGGCACAAGGAAGTTTTGATGATGATTGAGTTTCTTATATTGTAACTTTATAATAGTAAAGCAATCCTGAGGATCTCTCAATCCTTAGGATAGCTTAATTTACCCATATTATTGTAATATATAAGGGGTAATAGATCCTGGAAGGGATATAGAAGAATTGCACAGAAGAACTACGAACTTAGAATTACTCTGTGTTAGCAGTTTTTGTAAATGTTGTACCAGCTATGAAATCAATAAAAGCTTTGAATGATTTTACCATTTCTACATACTGAGTTTCGAGTAGCAGTGCTTCTAAGGAACAAGGGCGCAGTCTCAAGGAGCTATTGTTCGACCTGTAATTGTATCAGTTCAATTTATGTTTTGTGATTCGATTCTCTTTTATAGTAGTTAAATGAATGCATAAGTGTGTTGATGATTTTATATCGTTTGTGTGAAAGATATAGACATTTACTTAAGCATTAAATGATTGATGTTCCATTTTCTATTACTGAGGTTTGATGTGTGACAGTTCCTCATAATTTCATATGTGTTATTCCTTTTACTTAGATTCACAATTGTTGTTCCTTTCAATTAGCTTACATTTGTTGTTCCTTCCCATTAAGATATAGTTGTTGTTCCTTTCAATAGAAGTACAATTGTTGTCTCTTTTGATTAGATTATAGTCGTTGTTTCTTTTCATAGATAGAGTAATTCGCCTTTTCCTTTCCAGTAATTTGATTCATAGTAATATTCAATTTTGCAAGTCTTTATTTAGATTAAATTACTGCTTTTAGTTAAAATGAATTCAATAGATTAATTAGTTCCTTTCCATTTCACAGCATTAGATTTCAATTCCTAGAATCTTTAATGAATGTTTGAGGAACTTGATTGTTGGTAAACTCAGATTTTCTTTAACTACACGATTTTAGCCTCTACGAGCTATCTACATAGACTTTGTTGATTTTCTTGAGATAAAAGACTAATCCTCGGGTTGATAAATTAATGTTAAACTAAGGTTGTTTTTAGACATCTTTAGACCCCAACATTTTGGATTCGTTGGCAGGGAAGAATGTCAAAGGTATCATAGATTGTGCCTTTGGAGGACGAGGTATTGAAGATGGAAGGTAAGAACCTGCGCAGGCAATAAGTAAGATGTTTATGCCAATGCCTACCTCCAGATGAGGCATTAAGAGGTTGCATAGGTGTTTTTCTTTCTTGATTTTCTTTTTTTTTGTGAAGTGTGTATGACTAAGAAGAAAGATCTTGAAAAACCAAAACCCCCACCAAAAATTACCAAAGCCCAAGGCTCGGTGCTCCCTGGAAGAAGCACTTTCATAGATGACATCATCTGAAAAGTAGAATCTCAAGCTTCGGTTGGACCTAGAAAAGGATCTACCCGAATCCCTTAGGTAGCAGTTTCACCAACTACAGCCCACACTGAGATTCATAGCAAAACTGAAGGGACTGAGCAAATCTTTCAGAGCACAGATATTCCACCCCTCAACCCTTTAGAAGAGGGAAACTCTTGTAATCTGGAGGAAGGAGAAGGAGAAACCAGTGGGGTAGCTAAGGCATACCCACCACCTGATATTGAATCTCCTGTGAAAGAAGAAGGCATACCCGAAATCCTAGATAGAGGGAGTGCAATCAAATCCCCTAGAGGATCAGATAACTAACCAATTCAAATAAAATATCCGGATCAAGAAATCCCTAAAGATTTCTGGCATATTTTCGATCAAATGGCACAACAAAATCAACAACGTCCCCAGACTTCCACATTGGAATATCCGATAGTTGATCCAATCGCCAATGCCCCCATGAAGGAAATTCCCCTACAAAACCTGCCCACCTTTCATGGATTAATCTCAAAAGACCCAGACGCATTCTTATTTGAATTTGATGTCCTATGTAGAGGGTATGATTACACCTCTGAACCCCAAAAATTAAAATTGTTCCCCTCCACTTTGAAAGGAGCATCTCTACGCTGGTTTATGGGATTAGGGGGCAGAACTATAAACTCATGGGATGAGATGAAATAGCCCTTCTTGAAAAAATATCAGGATTATTGTAGAACCAAGGACTTAAAATATGAAATCTTTCAAATGATTGCAAAATAAAATGAATCATTAGAAGAATATGTCGAGATATTTCAATATAATTTACAAAGATCACCCTATGGTGCATTACCAGGTGAAGTACTTAAGCCAACTCTGATTAAGGGTATGAAAGATGAATGGGTAGAAACATTGAATCTAATGGAAACGGGTGACATTGATCAAGAAAATTATGATAACATCATTCAATTGTGTATCAGGTGCTCACGAGGAAGAACACAGACCAGATCAGGAATGCAGACTTTCCTCACCAGAAGTAACAATACTACAAGCGAGGGTGTCACACGAGCTGAAGTTGGTAATCTCTTAGAAGATTTTAAAACATATATTCTGATCACTTTGACTACACAATTGGATGTATTGCAGGCCACAAAGAAAAAAAATAGAAGCAGAACAAACTTTGGCCATATTTTTCCACAGATGCAGGAGAAAACATGGTCCAAGGGATTTCCCTTTGGATGTGGTTCAGGTCTGCACCATCTGTGCCAAGGATCATGACACGAAGAAATATCCATCACTCCATGGACTGAAATTCATCTTCAGAGAAGAAGAAGAGGAAACAAAACCATTATATATGATGGCTCAGTGTCGTCAATGGTAGACCCGGCCTCCAAATACACTATAGGACCCTTCCTCTTTCTTCTCTGGACAATATAATCAGTAGCAAGCTCCTGGTAACGCATGGTAGGGCTAGCCATTTACTAATCAAAACTAGCAGCCCCAACAATACCCACCTGCAAATCCCACCTGGCAAAACTAGACCGCTGTAAATCCTGCCTGGCAGAATCAGCCAACTGCAAATTCCACCTGGCCTAACTCACAATATCCCACCTCATCCTAGAAAAACTCAAATAAAAACATCTACCCTTCATAGTGGCCCAACACGACTGCCCAAAACCCAAATTGGAATCAGAATTGACAACGCCCCATGGGGATAAACAACCAACCCATGGGGATGGCCCCTCAAACTCAACCCACGTTGAAAGCACGACTCCAACTGCCCCAGAACCCGCAATCACAATTGTTCCCTCAATTACCAGCCCAACCTCACCCAAACCCAAATAACAGATCGGCTCAGCTCGTCCAGATTATGGAGAATGGGAAAGGAGAAACCAACTTGGTAGGGTGCAATGAACTACGGTTGAGATCGAGGAGTATAATCTCTCCTGAAGAAAATAACATTTCTCAAGAGAAGGAGAATGAAAAACAACCATCAATAACACCCTCGAATGTGGTAATAACATAAGAAATTGAGCAAGGGGAAACACGGTCGAATCACAAGATCCTGATAAGGATGCAACTCCCTCCCCTTCGTTCCCCGAAATATTGATGATAGAAAAACCGATTGTATATCCCAACTTCGACATTGTAGGGGAACTCAAGAATTTATACATCAATATTCCACTCCTGCAAGCTCTTCAATACATCCCAATTTACGCAAAGATGATCAAGGAGCTATGTGGAGAAAGCCCGTCAGAAAAATTAAAGATCCATCATCAACAATTCCCATGGTAGGAGCCTTGTTTGATCTAATTTTAGGTAGACAAGAACCGGTCAAATATGCAGATCCGGGGAATCCCATAGTAACAGTTCAGATCCAGGTTTGTTCTTTTCCAAATACGCTAGTTGATTTGGGAGCAGCCATCAACATCCTAACTATGGAAACCTGCAATACCCTGGGTTTTGACTCCTTCGAACCCACCGCAATTATGTTGCAGTTGGCAGATCGATTGGTGGTTTGACCAGTTGGCACATTACATGATATAGCCATCTCCGTTGACTCTTGGGAATATCCGGCGTACTTCCTCATAATCAACACAAGAAGTGGACTTGAAGGGAATCCATTGATACTAGGAACTCCATGGCTCGCAATAGAAAATGCATACATAGGATGTCGAGTGGGTAATATGACAATCGCTAGAGGGGGTATCACAAAGAATCTCATCTTATATCCTCCTTCCAAGCCAAGCCCAACTTTCGTATATCCACAATTTCCACCACCACGATACCCAGAAAAGGATTTACGAGCCCCTCTTATGCTAGAAGAAGCCCTCAAACTTAAAAACCAGCTAGAGGATGACGTAATCAGTGGGTTTATTAATAGCCCAGCCACCGTGAGAAACCCAACCTGCCAGATGCTCCACGCTATTCTAGATTGTGAAGCATAGGAAGACCTGTTGGAGGATTTAATGGAACAACAAATTCCAACTACATTTGTTCATAACATCAAATCCGTCGAGATTACACCAGGGAGGTCTCTCAACATCAATGCCAATTTAGATGAACAACATCAACAAAATCTAATTCAATTCCTCTCCAAATACCAACAAGCTTTTGCATGGGAGTATTCTGATATGAAAGGTATTGATCTGCAACTCTGCACACACCACATTTACATTGAAAAAGACGCCCGACCTATCCGACAACCACAGAGAAGACTGAATCCCCATCTCAGGGATATTGTTAAGGAAGAATTACAAAAGTTGTTGGATGTAGATTTTATATACCCTATCTCAAATAGTCGGTGGGTTTCCCCATTAGTGATCGTCCCAAAGAAAAATGGGAAATGGCATATATGTGTTGACTACAAGGAACTTAACAAATACACTCAAAAGGATCATTTCCCCTTACCTTTCATCGACCAGGTCTTGGATACTCTGGCAGGAAAGAAATTCTTTTCTTTTCTAGACAGTTTTAGTGGTTACAATCAGATCGAGATCACCCTAGAAGATCAAGATAAAACTACATTCACTTGCCCCTGGGGTACCTTTGCATACAAAATATTACCCTTTGTACTATGTAACGCTCCAGCCACATTCCAAAGGGCCATCTTAAGCATATTCAACGACCTGATCAGTGAAGGGCTTGAAGTCTACATGGATGACTTCACTCCTTATGGTGATGACTTCGATCAAGCACTAAATAATCTGGAGAAGGTACTAGAACGGTGCATTGCGACCAGGTTATGTTTAAGCCACAAAAAATGTCACATGATGATGAAAAAAGGTGTGGTACTAGGGCATTATATTTTTGCATATGGAATTAGAGTAGATCCAGCGAAAATAGAGGTAATCCTTAATCTACCTACACCACACACACAAACTGAGGTACGTAGTTTCCTTGGCGCTTCAGGATACTATCATAGATTTATGGAAAATTTTACAAGAACCATTGCACCTTTACATGATTTGACTGGTAATGTAGAGTTTCAATGGTCTAAAAAGTGTGATGTGGCATTTGTAAGACTCAAGAAGCTGATCTCGACAGCACCGGTGTTGAGGGGACCAAATTGGAAAATACCATTTCACATCTCCATCGATGCATCAGATATTGCCATAGGCGTTGTCCTTTGACATGAAGAAGACAAGAAACCCTACGCCATTTATTTTATTAGCAAGAATCTTACTCCAGATGAACTTAATTATACATAAATAGAAAAAGAATTTTTAGTTGTTATACACGCCATCAATAAATTTCGCGATTATATAACAGGCTATCCCGTTATTTTGTATATTGATCATTCTGCTATTAGATATCTAGCTAATAAACCAATTACTAATGGACGGGTCACTCGTTGGTTATTACTATTGCAGGAATTTGACATCACCATCAAAGATCGACCCGGGAAAGAAAATCTTGTCGCAGACTTCCTATCCCGCATACCCAAAACAGAAGACTCCTTAACAGTTGAAGATCAATTTCCAGACGAGCATCTGTTTTCCATTACTACAAAGCCACCTTGGTACGTTGATGTGGAAAATTATCGGGCAGAGGGAAGATTACCGGCACATCTATCATCGAGGGAAAGAAAATTGATCATCCAGCGTAGCGCACAATTTGCTTGGATCAACGGATATCTCTTCCACGCAGGAGTTGATCTCTAGATCCACAGATGCGTACAAGATGACGAAATCTACGACATACTAAAGGCAGGACATAATGAGCCTTGTGGTGGGAATTTTGTAGAACGCAGGACTGGACTCAAAATTTTGCAGATGGGCTATTATTGGCCCTCAATATTCAAAGATGCGAAGAAATATGTCCAGACGTGCGATAGTTGTCAACGGATGGGAAAACTAGGTCAGGTTGATGAAATGCTTTTGAAAGCACAAGTACTTGCAGAACCATTTGAGAGATGGGCACTAGACTTCATTGGCCCCTTCAATCCAAAGTCAAATCATAAGGCCTATATTCTAGTTGCAATAGACTACATGACTAAATGGGTAGAGGCAGAATCCCTACCAAATGCAACAGAAGAGGTAGTCATCAAATTTTTGTTCAAACTATTTGTATGCTATGGACTACCCAGGGAAGTAATCACTGATGGAGGGTCACAATTTACAACTCATAGAATCACCACCACCCTCGAAAATTATCATATTAAGCACAGAGTTACTTCTCCTTATCACCCACAGGAAAACGGGCAAGTAGAAAGCACAAATAAGGTCCTGGAGGCAATCTTGACAAAGATTGTCTCAACAAATCGACAGAATTGGGCTACTGAGCTTCCAAATTCCTTATGGTCTTATCTAACAACATGGTGTAACACCACTGGCTACTCTCCCTATCACCTAGTTTATGGAAAAGAACCCATCTTCCTAATCGAGTTTGAGATTAAAACCCTAAGGATGGCCCAGGAAATTGGACTGGATCTAACAGCGACACATAAACAGCGCCTTCAACATCTCAATGAATTGGATGAAGCAAGCCTATCTGTTGTGGAGCACATAGTTGTTATTCAAAAATAGAAAGTGGCCTGGCACGACAAGCATATCAAGAATAAATCATTCAAGAAGGGTGATTGGGTGCTTCTCTACGATTCCAGATTTCATGATTTTCTGGGAAAGTTACAGAAACGGTGGTTGGGACCATATGAAATTGAGGAAGTCCATGATAATGTAACGATCAATTTAAGCACCATCAATGGATTTGGATCTCCATTTCTGGTTAATGGGCACCGGCTACGACTTTACCATCACCCTCCTTCAAAAGAATCCTTCTACCAGGAAGTAAGTAAATATCCTACCGTTCAAATTTTGGCTGGCTGGGAAGGTAACCCAGCCACCCAAACTCCATAAATGATGAATTTTGTTGACATTGTACATACTGTATATAGCTTTCTCGTAGAACTTATTGTGTTATTAGTTTCATTTTTGTTTATTATTATGAAATCCACTTGAGAAAATCATAATGAACACAACCATCACTCATTTATGATACTCACTCTTGCTTTATCTTGTCACAGAGACCTTGTATTTCATGGAAATTCCACCATTTGTTTTTCTTGACAGTAGTAAACAGGAAAATATTGAACACTTGTTGTTCCTTTTGCGCACCTTTTGTTCCTTTTGTGCGCATGTTGTTCCTTTTGAACACTTGTTGTTCCTTTTGCACGCTTGTTGTTCCTTTTGTGTGCCTGTTGTTCCTTTTGAACACTTGTTGTTCCTTTTGCGCGCCTGTTGTTCCTTTTGAACACTTGTTGTTCCTTTTGCGTGCATTTTGTTCCTTTTGTGCGCCTGTTGTTCCTTTTGAACACTTGTTGTTCCTTTTGTGTGCCTGTTGTTCCTTTTGAACACTTGTTGTTCTTTTTGCACGCCTGTTGTTCCTTTTGAACACATGTTATTCCTTTTGCACGTCTGTTGTTCCTTTTGAACACTTGTTGTTCCTTTTTGCACTCCTTTTTTTCATTTCGTCATTCCTTCCCTACATTGTTGATAAAACTCCAAGCCATTCCTTTTGGGTACGACTTTCACCAAATAATTTTCACCATCATTATTTCTAATTATCATCACAACGATCTATCATTATTTTGTGGACTATCTCCCATACCTTATCAAATTGTTTTTTGGATTACTTTCTTCGAAATATCTTAAACCTTGTTCATAACCTGTAAACCACCATAATTCGTTTCTTTTTCCCTTATACATACAAATACACTTGAATGATATCTTTCCTTTATATTATAATAAGGAGTCTTAGGCAAACTTTTACTTGGCATCCTTACACTTCTTTACACCATCCCTTACTCTTAAGGAGTAGATGACCCTCCCTTAATACACCTCTAAAAAAAAAAAAAAAAATTGCCACAAAGAATAGGGGGTCTCATCATGAGCCAACCTACCATGATCATAGGATACTAACCTATAAAGTGACATTCCCACTATGGCTACCACACCAGGGCAATGACCTTTGACATTTTATGTTATCAAAGGACAAGAGGTCTCATCACGAGATGGCTTGTTCACGTAAGTTACACTCTAGTGAGTGGAATTATCATCATCTAGATACCAAACCAAGATAATGGTATTTTTTCGGGAAAAGAAAATTCAAATATTAAAAAAAAAAAAAAAGGAATAAAGATAAGTAATAAAATAATTCTACAAAGAATAGGGGGTCTCATCACGAGCCAACCTACCGCGATCATAGGATAATAACATAAGTGACATTTCCATTATGGCTACCACACCAGGTAAATGGCCTTTGACATTTTCTCGTCAAAGGACAAGGGGTCTCATCACGATTCGACTTGTTCACTTAAGTTACAATCTAGTGAGTGGAATTATCACCATCTGGCTACCAAACCAGGATAGTGGTATTTTTGGAAAAGATGATTCAAATATTTATCAAGGATACAGGCTCATCTAAGGGTTAAAAGGAAACCATGTTGAGGCTATGGACGCCTGCTGGTAGCAGTGGCTCTGCCTGTGGTATGGAATTTTACCTTAAACGCCAAGTTTCTGGGTGTCTCTAGATTTCCTTCATAACGAGGCTATCATTTCGACTGTATTCAATAAAACAGAAAAGTAACAATATTATGATATGTGGGATATTATTTTAAATGAATAGATTTAATTTATTCGGATTATGTACCCTTAAATCATTTTTTTTTAGTATAGGTATATTAAATTCAATTTTTTTCTCTGAAAGAGGACTAATGTTTAATGATTACCATTAAAATATGTTGTTTGAAAATTAATGATTGATCCCCATTGGCGGCGGTAGTGCAATCATTATCTCTCACCGAAAATACCTACACTCATTACATTCCCCTATGTTGACGATCGAGGTCAACCTCTACATTAATGAGGGGAGTGGGTGCTCGGCACACTTCTCGATAAAATAGTAATGATTGTACTAAATACCCACATTTATAAACACTTGTTGTTCTCTGATATTTTATTTTTTCGGTAATGTTTTTCCTCCAAGATGGTCTAACCAAGTCTGCTACCAGGAACGATAGTCGTTCACATTTTCTCACAAAAATGGGTGGCAGAAGTGTGCGTAGGGAGGCAAGAGAAATCCTACACTGTTTGGGGTGGACGGAGTACTTCAACCGTTTGCAAGGATATGACACGAATGTCACACTTGAATTATTTCATAATCTGCAAGGAGAAATCTCTATGGTGTGAGGCATACGAATCTCAGTCACCCCAGAAATCTTAGGAGAGTTCACATGCCTCCCTAACACGGGCATTCAATGGACAGGAAGATACACAGTGCTGAAGGAAGCTGTGGAATCTTTCACAGACCCTGGGGAAGAATTGGATAAGAAGGGAAAGGGACTTAATCCCAGTACCCTCATGGAACCATGGAAGGAACTGGCAGGGGTAATTCAGTGGTACATCACCTGTGATGGACGATACAACGTAATTTTACCTCGCCACCTCAAATTGTTAGCATCCTTAAAACAATGGTTAGTACTTAATCTACCTTTCTTTGTGAATTCCATATTACATGAGGTTTCCTTAAGAACACAAAAGTCCAAGGATCATGTTATTGTTATCAGCCACCACAGATTAGTTAAACCGATAACAAATAAAGCACTGAGTCAAACTCAATTGACTTTGGATAGTCTGATTGAGGCCAATAGACCTCCACAAATGGAGCAGCCTGAATTATCCCATGAAGACCCACCACAGGAAATTGAAGATAGAAAGGCAGAGGAGACTACCGCCCAAAGAGAAATTCCATCTCCTCAAACCGAAGTTGAGGCAAACCCTACCCAAATCACAGAGGCCCAGACCTCACAAACATAGGCATTAACGAAAAAGAGGAAGAGAGAAACGGTTTCCCCTAAAGCTATCCTTAATAAAAGGATGAGAAGCAGAAAAATTTAGGAAACGACTGAAGCAATTCAGGATACAACAAAACAACCTGAAGAACTTTAGAATTTTACAGAACAGTCTCTACAGGAAAATGTTCAAGAAATTGGGCAAGCAGAACAAACCTCACAAAGGAATGATCAGGAGGACACCCAACTAGCATTAGATCATCTGACAGAACAATTTTTGAAGAGATATGAGGTAGAAATAGCTCAAGTTTTGGGGAGCTTAGGAACCTCAATTGACAAAGGCACAAATAATCCAAAAAAATGCCCAGAACAAGCCTCCTCTTCAAAACTAGCTGAAGATTTTCCTGATATTGAAATGTTTTTCCCAGAGTACACAACACAAGAAGAACCTCATTTTGAAATGAGAAACCCTCTTGGATAGACATAACATTTGGAAGGAACAAAGGAACAACCATCTGCTGGCCAGAATGAAGAAGACCTTGAGACCTCTCATAAACAGAAATCAGCCAAGAGCCATAAGAAAATTAGAAAGTTAAAAAAAGAAAACAAATTGTTGAAGAAAAAGGCTAAGAAGGCTAAAGCATTAAAGAAAAAGGTGGGTAAACTCAAGGAAATTATTAAGGAATTGAGAAAAAAGTTAGAACAAGCAGATAAGGCCCAAAGAAAAAAGAAAAACAAAAGGGCTAGAGTGCAAGGAAGAAACCCTCTTTCTAAAGAAGTAGTCAGTACAATTTCTGTGGGGATACAGACAAAACCTAAAGAAATAGTAGTAGAATAGGTAGTATCTCAAAATGAGGAAGCAATTCCCTTAGAAACACAGGAAATGATGACAGCTATAGAAACAATTGATGTTGAGGTGCAAACAGATACCCCAGTCTTAGAGGAAACAACTCAACTCCTTGAGAAGAATGCTACCATCAGAAGATTAGAGGAAGAATTGATGCAGTCTCAACAAACCTTGATTCAAAACAGAAATGAATTACTGACTATAACAGAGCATCAGGAATTCTAGTTCCAGGAAAAGAGTCTTATTGTAGATAGACTGAAAGTAGAGGTTACACAAGCCCAGCAAGCATTAACTCAATCCAGGGAGAATATTGGCACTATGGAAGAATACCAAGCATCCCAATCTCAAGCACAAGGTGTCACCATTGATAAGCTAAAGGCAGAGCTAGGACAAGCCCATCGAGCATTGGCTCAACACCAAGATGAGATGGTCACTAGGGCTAAACATCAAAATATTGTTAAAAACCTGAGGGACATGACAACAACAGAGAGTGAGACCTATGTTGAGCTCACCAGAGCCCAAGGGAAGGTAAAGAAGGTACAAACCCAATTGGAAAAATCTTTGGAGCAAATCAAAGAAATTTGTGATGTCTACTCTGATGCTATAAATTGAAAATCCCCTGCCACCAATTACACTTTATTCTTGTTGGAACGATATATGTTATTGAGAGTGAAGGCCATCAGAGAAGGTAAACCCATTTCATTTTCCACTATACCTGAGTTTATTTCATGTTTTAGAGAGCAGGATGAAAAGGTACAATACCTTATGTGTGAGTTATACTTTCATAATTTTATTCCGGAAGAAGAAAGGAAAGATAAAACTAGTCCATTCATAAGTGACATACAGTTTCAATCATTTCAATCATTTACTCAGAACCAAGTCAGATGGGGTAAAGCTCACAAAACCTTCCTAAAGAGGGAAACTGGGCTAGATCTCTGGGTCAGAGGAGAGCCTCCAAAGTCCTTCCCAACCATTATGTGGCATAAAACCTTTATGAAAATAGGGGGGGGTCGTAGACTCCTTAGCCCCTATCCATCTACAGGTTATACGTTCAGGTATCACACGTTTTAGAGAGCTTAAGGAAGAAGCTCTTTCTACTTCTAAAATGAGATGGGATGCATCCTCCATTGAAGTGAAGAGTAGAGAACCCTCTGGGCACAGAAATTTCTTTGCAACCACCTTCAGAATAGAAAGATATTCTAGACTGCTCCAAGAGGAAGGACCTACTTGGATTGGGTGCAGATATAATCCCCCTATCATCTGGTTTCCTCGAGAAAGTTACCAAAAAGATTATCAAATTAACAAGAAAAGGGAAGATGTTTCTTTTGGAGAACTCAAAAGAAGCAATGGATTTAGGAGGCCTGGTGAACCAACCTTTCCACCTTACAGCATTACTTCTTTACACGTAAGATCTCAGCTTGCATGAGGACATGCAAGAAGGTAAGATGGGGGGTATGTTAGGTTATGAAAAAGGTATAAATATATTCCTTTTTCCCACATTTCATGATATCATCTTGATTGACCTTTTGGTTAATTAGGAGCAAATAGGATAGAAAATGAATAATATACCCTTTAGCGTTATTGTTGAAATTAGATTACATAGATCCTAAAATACGATTGGAATTGTTTGATTTTGTTACACGATTGGTTAAATATTGTCAAACCCGAGATAGCAAAGGAGATCTTAAAGATGCGCAAGCTATTGGAGGTTGAGGACTTTATGGCGCAAGGTAGTTTTGAAGATGATTGAGTTTCTTATATTGTAAATTTATAATAGTAAAGAAATCCTGAGGATCTCTCGATCCTCAGGATAACTTAATTTACCCAGATTATTGTAATATATAAGGGGTAATAGATCCTGGAAGGGATATAGAAGAATTGCACCCAAGAACTTTGAACTTAGAATTACTCTGCGTTAGCATTTTTTGTAAATGTTGTACCAGCTATGAAATCAATAAAAGCTTTGAACGATTTTACCATTTCTACATATTGAGTTTTGAGTAGCAGTGCTTCTAAGGACCAAGGGCCCAGTCTGAAGGAGCTATTGTTCGACCTATAATTGTATTAGTTAAATTTATGTTTTGTGATTCAATTCTCTTTTACAGTAGTTAAATGAATGCATAAGTGTGTTGATGATTTTATATCATTTGTGTGCAAGAGATAGACATTTCCTTAAGCATTAAATGATTGTTGTTCCAGTTTCTATTACTAAGGTTTGATGCGTGAGAGTTCATCATAATTTCATATGCGTTGTTCCTTTTACTTAAATTTGCAATTGTTGTTCCTTTCAATTAGTTTACATTTTTTGTTCCTTCCTGTTAAGATATAGTTGTTGTTCCTTTCAATAGAAGTACAATTGTTGTTTCTTTCGATTAGATTACAGTCGTTGTTTCTTTTCATAGATAGAGTAATTCGCCTTTTCCTTTCCAGTAATTTGATTCATAGTAATAGTCAATTCTGCAAGTCTTTATTTAGATTCAATTACTGCTTTTAGTTAAAATGAATTCAATAGATTAATTAGTTCCTTTCCATTTCACAACATTAGATTTCAATTCCTAGAATCTTTAATGAATGTTTGAGGAACTTGATTGTTGATAAACTCATATTTGCTTTAACTATAGGATTTTAGCCTCTATGAGCTATCTGCATAGACTTTGTTGATATTCTTGAGATAAAATACGAATCCTCGGGTTGATAAATTAATGATAAACTAAGGTTGTTCTTAGACATCTTTAGACCCCAACAGTAAGGTTAAAGGGGAAAAGATGAAATAAAATGAGTGGTACCTACCCTTTACCAATGAAACATCAAACTTTAGTAGCAACAATGATTTCAATAATTATAACCAATGACTTCTTGAACAAATTATGTGTTGCTAAACAAGTTATATATAACAACAATAGGATTACAGTAGTAGCAATGTATCTTAAAGAATTATAGGTTATGAAGACAAGAAATTATATAAATGGTTTTGTACACTTGATAATGCTTTGTCACTCACAATTACAAGATTAATACAAGTATATTAATACTTAGATGGTTTTCTAAAAACTTATAACAACAACAATTAATATTGATGACAACCAATAAACCACTTCAGAAAAAGGTACTTGAATGAAGCAAGAAAACAACTAATTCAACATCTAATGATTATAGCTTGCTTGGCACAAGTGTTAGTGGTTTTATAGATGATTTAAGGGATGTAAAGGGGCTGAAACAATGGATGTAAAAACAACTTCAACAGTAGTAACAACCTCTAACAACTTTTGAATTTGCACTTAAAACAAGCAATTAATTACACAATTTAACAATCATTTGATAGTACTTTGTTTGATACAATTTATGGGTTGCATTTATATGGTTATCGGGCTAATTTGGACAACAAAAAATGGTTGTAACAATGAATTATCAGCGGTAATTAAGTGGTTTTTAGTATCTCTAAGCTAGGTTAGTTAACTAGTTAAAGTTGGTAGGGTAATCAAGTAGGAAATAGTTTGGAGTTTGAGTTTGAAGATGCTTGTCAAAGAGTGAAGTTTGACTAGTGCCTTTATAAGGGTAGTGGATTCAAGTAGGAGGCTTCCTTCAAGACTTATAACAAGTGATTTTACGCATAATCCAAGAGGGAGAAAGACCTAAGAGAAGTAGTACCTTAGGTCCTCTTAGGTTTGACCTCAAGAAGTGAGGAAGCTAGGGTGTAGGCACTTCTAGGCCCTAGCAGCTCCTTCTTCTTGGATTTTTTAGGGATAAAAAGTAATTTTCAAAATAACTAAGTATAAAACTCTAGAGAGCTATCACTTTAGGGCCCTAGGGTTTCACTAGTTACTAGATCAATTCAATAAAGTTAGGCAAATGAAAAGCAAGAAAGTTAGCACTTTAAGTTTCTTACTTCAAGAATTAATTAAAACATGCAATTTCATAATCATGTATGAGAAAGAAAACCATTACCATAACCATTTACAATGACAAAGTAAAAATCTACTTACTTGCACCAAGAATAATCATGTAAAACCATGCAATATTGCCACAAAATTTCATAAGAAAAATTCCAAATACCAAAAACAAGCCTTAAAAGAGTATCTCCCTCCTTATTTCAGCCAATAACACTTAGTAGGTAGAAAATTTCATACTTCCACTCTCCCAAGTGAGAGTTGTGATGAAAATGAATGTCACTTTCTACTTATTTATACAAAATTTAACCTAAAATTAATTTTAGTTCATAATTACTGGGCCTACTTGGCCAGTTTTTTACACAAATTAAATATGGACACAATAAAATTAATTTTCATCTAAGAATCACTCTGGGGGTGACGTCATGCCCCTCTGGGGTGACGTTGAGCCCCAAGTATAGAACATTGGGAAGGAAGGTGAAACATTGGGCCTCCAAAGGCCTGAAACCCTGCCCATATGTGTCAATGCCTCATAAATGTTGTCCAAGATGACAAGACCAGTTTCAAATGACATCTAGGGTATCCATGATGATGTTCAGGGCCTTCAAGGGATAACATACATGTTGGAGGAGAAATATCCCCTGGGTCTAGGTCTGCAAAAGAGCCCCCAAAGGCAATGTCCTTATTTCTCCTGGTGCAAGTTTGTAATCCTTGTCATGCCCCTTGGCTAGGGTCTCATCATCCATTGATAGGATTTGATCCCTATAAAGGTCCGATCTAATGATTCGCTCATGTTCACCTATCACCGAGCAAGGTGTTGCAACAAAAACAAGTACACCCTCTATGGGTTCATAAGTCACATGGATCATATCATGTAAATCACATCCAATAATTTAATTACCCAAACATGTGCATCAAAGCCCCCTTAATCCAAACAAATGCTCAAATACGTTATGCAATTTGACAAGTTAGGTTTGGAAAAGGTCTCATGGTTTCTTATTGGGCTAACCTATCTTAAGTTTGGGGTGTTTCCCAGGTGGGATCTAGTCCAAGTCATGTAAGTGTATGAGGTGGCATAGGTTTAATATTCGGGCATGGGGTGCATGTGATAACAGGTGATCCAAAAAGGATCTAGGGAAGACTAAGGATAAATCAAAATTCGCAGAAGTGACTCAAGAAGATCAGAATAGCCTTAGTAGATAGAGAAAGGTAAAACATTCAAAGTCTTCAAAGCTCAGTGAAATTGGCATCATTGCTAAGAGCACGTCGCAAGATTTCCAACGGCGTAAACGGCTCGTCAAACAGAGTTTTCGATCAAAAGATATTTGCGGTCAAAGTTTTGGTCAACCTAGCCCAATGGGCAGGGATGAGTCAGCATTCACACTTCTGACATCAACTTCAGTCATCGTCTGTATAGTGTACGTGGCACACACAGAGGATGACATGTGTCTTGCTGACATCAACATGACATCATCATGATGACATGGCAGCACTAGAGGCTGCCATGTGTCACTCATTTTTGGAATTTTTCGATCAAATTCATGGACCAATGGGAATGTGCCATGTGGCAGTCCATACAAGCACATGGTAGATCATACATCCACTCGACAGGCAGACGTGGCAGGCTGACATGGCAGAGGTGTCGTGGTTGTCTGTGTAATGCAGTGGCGTGGGCCAATGAAAGGCCGCCACATGGCCCAGTCATGGGTTGCCATGTGGCAGTGGGAAAATTCCCAAGGACGTCTAGAAAATGAAATTTAAAATGTTAAAGGGGTTGGTTGGCACCAACCCCCAGTCCTCTAAGTTTATACAACAATCCATTGCCATATCTGGCGGGATCCACCAAAGACAAACCATACTCCAAAGTTAGCAGTGGGCCTAACAACAAACAACATATATATACATATGTATACATATGTATACATATATATACATAATTATGAACAAGCAGATGATAATGCTTCAGTGAATCAAGGGGTTGGAGGAGACCCTCCTGAGCCTCCATATTCGCCATCAAGTTCTAGCTCTTCTTCCTTTGAGCATTCTCATCATTCTCATCATTCTATCCATAAAGCTTCTTTTAAGAAACCATTATTAAAGATTGATGTAAAAAAAAATTACCTATGTTTAATGGAGATGTTAATCCTGAAAAGATAGATAATTGGATCTGACATGTTGAAGTATATTTTCGTGTTCAACATATTGATGAAGAGGAAGTTAAAGTACAATTGGACTATCTTTGGTTGGAAGGCACCGCTCTCATATGGTGGGAGAGAAAACTTCAAGATAGAAGTAAGTGCAGTAATCTTCTTTCCTCATGGTCGGAATTTAAATAAGCAATAAGGAAGCAATTTTATCCATTGGGTTATTTACATAAAGCAATGATAGAATGGCAAACTTTAAGACAAAGTAAAGTTCAAATTGTACAAAGTTTCACGGAAGAATTTAGGAAGAAAGATCTTGCATTAAACATTCCTTTGGATTCTTATGAAACTTTAATGAAGTATATTGGTGCACTTCACAGTTATATTCATCATACTTTAATATTGTTTAACCCCACCAGTATTGACAAAGTTTGTGTGCAAGCCACTCACCTTGAGAACAGGGGAAAGCATGTTCAAGAAGATCCCACAAAAAAACTTCCAATCTCCAACATAAGCAGTTTAAAAAGTTTGAAAGGAAGGAAAAAAAGACCGCCACTGTAAAGAGGGAAGAAGGAAATCCATATTGCACTCATTGCAAGAAGAATGGTCACGATGATGAACATTGTTGAAAAATACATCCAAATAAGAGACTGAAACAGTTCGGTGGAAATGGGAAGACCAAGATCATTGCTACATTGCAACAAGATCTTAGTTCTGATTCAGGAGACGAAGGAAACATCACAATGGTTGGAGTTCAAGGTAAAGATTCCATTCATTCTAGTTCAAATTCCAATAATGAATATCATGATGATGAAAGAAAGAGGAATGAATTATTTCACATAAGAGTTGTATCTAAGCACACTAAGATAGATACATTATTTGATCTGGGTTCCCAAGTAAACTTGATATTTGAATCACTTGTCAAAAAGATGGGTCTTGAAACTAAACCACATCCAAAGCCTTATCCTCTTGGTTGGGTATGTGATAAAGCAAAAATTAATGTCACCAATCAGTGTAGGATCAGATTTGCTATTGCTTCAAAGTTTATTGATTAAGTGGATTTGGATGTTATATCACTTTATATATGTGGCATAGTGCTAGGGAGTCCTTATCTTTGTGATAGAAAAGTAGTCTTCTTTCGTCATTAGAACAAATATCACCTTACTAAAGGGGGAGTGGAATATATTGTTAGATCCCACAACATGAGGGTAAACAAGACACTTGTTGGTGCAGGACAAATGAAGAGACTCATAAACACTAATAGGATATATGTACTCATGGTCGTAAGGGAAAAAGATGTCATAACATCCGACACTTTCAGAGGATGTGATCCTTCTCATAAGAAATAATTGATTGATATTGTTTCTAAGTATGATGATATTTTCCAGGAACCAGATGGATTACCTACTAAGAGGGAAATCCAACATGAAATACATCTTTAGCAAGATTCTCCTCTTCCTAATGTGGGCATGTACAGGATGTCAGTTGTAGAGATGACAGAGATCAAAAAGCAGGTACAAGGCTTATTGGATCAAGGGTTCATTAGGACCATCTCATGTCCTTGTGGTTCCATGATCATGATGGTGCCAAAGAAGGATGGCACATGGCGAATGTGTGTCGGTTACCGAGACTTAAATAAAATCATGGTGAAAAATTGATACCCTCTTCCTCATATATATGATTTACTTAATCAATTAAGGAATGTTGTTTATTTCACTAAGTTGGATTTGTGCAGTGGATACCATCAAATCAGGGTTGCAGAACAATATGCATGAAAACTTCCTTTAAAACCAAACAGGGATTGTTTGAGTGGTTAGTTATGTCATTTGGGCTTTGTAATTCTCCAACAACCTTCATGCATGTGATGAATGATGTATTCAGGTCATTTCTAGATGATTTTGTGATTGTATATTTAGACGACATTCTTATATTTAGTGGTACTTGGGATGAACATGTAATGCATATAAAGAAAGTATTGGATACTTTGCAAAGGGAAATGTTGTATATAAAATTGTCCAAATGTGAATTTGGCAAGACTGCACTTGTGTACTTAGGTCATATTGTAGGAGGAGGACAGTTGAAAATTCATCCTTCTATTGGCCCTTGACCAAGTTTTGGGAGTTACTTGGTCATGTTTAACCATTTTGGGACTTTGACAACCTTTCGAAGGAAGAGCGCAAGGCAAAGAGGAGATTACGAAATCTCGACCCTTTTTGGGTCCTTTTTGGGTTTATGGGATAATGTAATGGGAATGGGATGTCGGCCCATGGGTTTACCCATTTTTAGGCCTAGTTTGTATGTATAAATAGAAGTCTAAGAGATGTAAGGAGGGGCCATAATTTCTATGTGAAAAAGTAGATCTGTGTGATTTGGGTCTATGCATACTGTGTGAGACTTGCAGAGCTAAGCGCAAGTCATTGTAAGAGGTTGTGAAAGGATGTGTGCCGAGATATACTCGGGGAAGGAGGAAATAGCGAGCTGCGCAGATATCTTTTCCTATGCGGATTAAGGTTTTGTTGGCTCTGTGTTGTAACTGATTGAAGAAGCTAATAAAGAAGAAGAGTTGGTGGACGTAGCCCCAGGGTGGGGGTGAACCACGTAAACACTGTGTGTTATGCTTTGTGCTTTGGATTGATGTGTTTATGTCTTCTTTTGCTAAGTGATTTGAGATGATTAGATAGATCTTCTTATGTTGAGTGCTCATGATGGATAGAATGTTAGATCTGATATATATGAATATGATTAGTGTTTGATATATCGGATCTGATCTATTTTCTTATGCTAAGTGCTTGAATACGTAATATTGTTGTAAATGTTGTGGAGCCTTGTTTTATCAACCAAGTGGTTATTGATTGTATATTATGGAACTAACGGTGATAAGTGATTTATTAAGAGTTATAATCACATATATGTGTCCCATCTAAGGTTGCAGACACATGAGTCTCGCAACCACCCCTTCCTCTACCTTGGGTTAGACTTCATCTACTTCGCAGGTGTTGCTGAAAGGGTCGATAGTTAGGGTTTTGTTGGTGAGTTGTTGTAGCATTGAACCTTGTTTCTACCCCTATGCCAACAAATGGTTTTGTTGCCGGGACCTGAAACTGTAATTGCTAGGAACTGAGGAAGAAGAAGCCTTGTGCAAAGGTTCATCCTGAAACTATGGAAGTTTGGTGCATATATATGTGCCCTAGTGCACAGTATTCTACTTGACTTATAGAGCTCTTTTCTAAAAGAAAGAAGCCTGATCTAAAGAAAAGAGGCCAGATCTAAAGAAAAGAAGCAAGATCTAAAATCTTTGTGCTCTAAGAAAGATAAAAGTGAGAATTTCTGAGGTAAGATATGCAAGCTCTGTTCTCTGATAAAGGTAAGAATAGCGAAAAGTTCTAGATCTGAAAGCTTTTTGTTATGTAGAAGTAAGATAAGTGGAATTTTTTGTTTCAAAAGTATGGATCTAGGTATGATTGATAGATTATGTCCTACCTTGAAAACTAGGGCATTGATAGATGACAGAAGGTTTGATATGAGTAGATCTTATAAGAATAGTGAAAGATATGTTATACCCATGCATATAAAATATGTTTGGACTAACAAATGGATGCAAGATCCTAGAAAGAATTTGTTGCGGGTTAGCTCTTATGATCCTAGTGTGTAGTACAGGAGAAGTTGGGGACCATTTAAAAGAAAGAGAGGATTAACCCTCTGTTACAGTTGCAGAAGACCGGGACATCTTGCTAAGCATTGCCCTGGTAAAAAACCTAGTTGTCTTTGCTGCAAAGCTATGGACCATGAAGTATTGGATTTCCCTAGAATGATTGCTAAGATTGAAAAAATGAATATGGGACAAGAATACCATGAGAAAGGTCAAGAAACTGAGATCATGACAGAACCCCAGAAAGAATCAGAGAAAGTATTAATATAGATGAAAGAAACATTGAATGAACATAAAGATGTCATATTATCAGAGATCTTCAAAGAAAAAGGCAAAATAGAAGTAAGAATAGGAGATTTCGACATTAATTGTGTTCTGGATGAGGAAACACAGGTGAAGATCATGACAAAAAGCACTTGGGAAACCCTAGGAAGGCCTATTATGATTCCTTCACTAGGAGGAATAGGATTATTCAGAGGGAAATTGATAACCTTATGTGGAAGGATCACTCAGTTACCTATGAGTGTCAATGGAACTTTGATAGAAGAAGATTTTGAAATTATTAAGTTTATTGAGAACAACGCCCCGTTTCCAGCTTTGTTAGGCAAGCCATGGATTGAGAAAGACCAGATCCTAAAGGAAGAAGAAGAAGTTCTAGAACAGAAAAAGCGAGACCTAATGGATTTCATGACTAGAAGGATCGCACACTTAATTGAAGAGCAGGAGACCATATCGAAGCTATTTAACACCAGGGACTTGGATGTCAAATTTGTAAGCACACTAGAAGAACCACTGAAGATTGAAGTACCTAGCCCTGACGAATAAGAAGGGTTACTCTTGAACCCTAGAAACGAAGCTCAATAGTGCGAAGTGATTATGCCGAAAGAAGATAAGAATCAGAATTGAAAGAGGAATATCGAGTCTAAGCTCACTGGAAAGAAGGCTAGAAAGCTAAGCAAGAAGAGGGATAAGATCGAAAAATTACAGAAGGTTCCAGAGGGAGCCTCGCAGAAGAAAAATTTACAGAATTTGATCTTCGTCAGGATATCAGAACAAAATCATATGAACTTCATCGTGGTGAAAAAATATAGTCGTTGGAACCGATATATCTGTTCGACTTCCGCTCCGAACGGATAGAAAGGAAATAAAGGTTTGTCATCAGACCGTTGGACCATGCTATAATGGAAAGAATAGAGTTAATGAAGCCTTCATATCCATTGCAAGCGATCCGTTACAAATTTATCTAGTTAGCTAGAACATTTTTTCCAATTGAGAATTTAAGCTCATAGCCTTGATTAAGATTTCCCAGTGATCTTTCCTTCTATCCTCTTGCAGTGTCCATGTTACCTTACGAACCCAATATATCCATCCTGAGTGCGTATTTCTGAAGAGATCATTGTCGAAGAAGCAACTGGGACAGAAATTCTGATCGACTTAATGACTGAAAGAACCATGTCGGAGAGAGGATTGTCTACAGGTGTACAAGCATCATCGATGAGAGGAGTGCAAGCCTCCCCGTCAATTGCTCGAGCCGGACCATCCTGACCAACCAACGAAAAGAGAACTAAGCATAGAGACGATCTTGTGAACGCTAAGTTTATCCCGAGCATATTACCTACCTACCTACCACCTCTCAGCGACGCAGTAAACAGAGATAATGTACCCTGAGATTTTGACTACACTTTGGTCACTGCATACCTCTCGAAGGGGATATGCGTAGACCAGGATAAGATTGCATCTTTGAAGTTTAGTGACTTCAACCTTGGAGACAGGAAGTTGTATAGCATGCTTGCTCCATATAAATACCTGACAAAGATGAAGGGAAAGAACTTGAAGATCGTCCCTCAGTAATGGACTATGGACCTTGCGCAGTCCACCTTGTTGAACATCATCAAGATCCCTCATTTCGGAAGACACTTGGAATTCAATACATGTGTCAAGCTACTACTGTCGAGCTATCATGGTGGATACTTATGGTTAAACTGCCACATAATGGTCGATCCGATACTGATCCACAAGATCATAGGGTTGAGAAAGTAGGGCCCTGACCCACAGTATGTTTACCCTGGGAATACCATAGACCAAGCCCTAGCACAGAATATCAAAGAGACTTATGGCGATGTCGAGAAGGGAACGTGGGGCTACAAGGTAGATTCTATTCAGAATGGCACAGTGCGCCTTGCTTGTCAACTCATCGCAGGGAAGTTAGTATGGAATAACAGACCGACCCAAGTCACCAGTTTCATAGTAGACCTCGCAGGGAAGTGCACAGAAGGACTTCAAATGAATTGGGTGAATTACTTGGTGAACCAGTTGGAACTGGACTGCAGGGAAGCACGGGATCAAGGATATGAGTTCCACTTCAGTTGGCTACTCATCCTGATCGCTTTCGTCGCATGGGAGATGTCGGAAGGTGTGACCTTCCCGGACATAGATCCCTTTGAACCAATGGCCACAAAGTTCAGTATGTTGTGGTACTCGAATGACATGAATGAGAAATGGTAGTCAAATGCCATATTTCACACATATTACAACCAATTGAAGCTATCCATCCAATCTAAGCCATGCATGACCCCGAATACTCTCCACGGGTTTCGGCCTTTGATGAAATTTAGTGCAAACCACCATTTTATTTACATCACAACGCGTGTCAATGCTCATAAGAAATAGTTGCAGTCATACTACAAGTTGATAGAAGAAGACATCAAAGAGATCACCAAGGAATGGTCGGAGGACCTCCTCATTCCAGCAAATATTGCAGAAATATCTGACATAGAAATCTCAGAAACTGTGTCGGATACACTAGGACTGAGAAACACAAAGAAGACTGAAGAGATTCACGATGTAGACAGAACATATGTAAGGACTTCTTCCATATCACCAGACAAAGAGGGTGATGGCGAAGAGGTAGAAGGCATAGAAATGGAACAAAAGAAAGGAAAGATACCACCGCCTAGGGACGAAGAGGACTCCTCGAAGAAAATGAAGGTTTCACCTTTGAAACCTTCCTCCCGGAAGAAATCTAGAACCCCTGTAACTAAGATGTCGACTACCCTCACTTCATATGATTTTAATTTCATCATTGCAGCCCTGAACAATGATTCGTTGGATCTAGTAGAGAAGCAGGAGACGAAGCAGGAGCAGATGTAAAATCGTATTGAGATTGAACTCCAAGGGGTGTAGTAGGCACTACAATCTAGCCGCGTAGTCTCCAGTACACCGCCAATAGTAAGAACACCAAAAATGGGGGATGAGCCAGCTCAACTCCATCAGATTGTTGATACAGTCAAAGCTCGCCTTTGACGAGATCAAGAAGAAACAACGCAATCCACCTAGGATTTAACACAGGTACAAGGAGTCCTTATGGAGCAACGCGGCACTTCAGAATGAGAAAATATTTCTCTCCAAGAAAAGTGGGATGAAGAGAAAGAAAAGCTACAGCAAAGCAAGGAACAGTTTCTCACAGAGCAACTCAAGATAAAGGAACTGGTCAATGGATCACTTCTCTCTGTGACAGTCTTCGAAATACAGACTGAAGAACGGGTTCCACAACAGGTGGCGCAACTTGAAGAAGTAATCCAGAAGCTCGAGCAGTGCATCACAGATCTAGAGCTCCACACTGTGCATGAAACCCCTCAAGAGATAAGAGACCAGCGAGAAGAAATTGCCCGCAGTGCAGTTGACAGACTAAAATATCTTACACTGGAATGCAAGCAGTTGAGTAAACGCAGTTCTCAGACCTATGAAAACCTCGCTGAGAATCCAGAGTTACAGGCGTTGGAGGTACATCTTAAAGAAGAGAAGCAGCGTGAAAACATGCTATAGGCGCAGTTGAAGTCTCTGTCGCCCATGGAAAGAATGAAGCAGTCTCATGAGCAACGTATCGCCTAGCAGCAGCTCCATATGATCGAGAGCAAAGTAATGGAAATAACTCAACGGCTTCAACCTGTGTAAGATAAGTCATTCCAGTTGTTTACATAAGTGGAAATCCAAGGAGTAGAGTTAGAACAGGTCGTCACCATAGCAGAACAGTGCCTAGAAGGGCCAGTGAACAACGTAGTCATCTAGGAGTTCACCGAACAAGAGGCCACAACAAAGCAGCAAGTCGAAGCAACTCGGGCCAAGATCGAGGCATTCAAAGCCGAACTGATCAGACCAGAGTGACTCCGGACAAGTCACGAGTGAGTTTTGGGGGCATGTTGGCCCTTGACCAAGTTTTGGGAGTTAATTGGCCATGTTTGACCATTTTGGGACTTCGAAAGCCTTTCGAAGGAGAAGCGCAAGGCGAAGCAGAGATTGCGGAATCTCGGGCCTTTTTGGGTCCTTTTTGGGTTTATGGGATAATGTAATGAGAATGGGATGTCGGCCCATGGGTTTACCCATGTTTAGGCCTAGTTTGTATGTATAAATAGAAGTCTAAGCGATGTAATGAGGGGCCATAATTTCTATGTGCAAAAGTAGATCTGTGTGATTTGGTGTCGAGCTGCAGATATACCATGTAAATCAACATTTAATTGTCAACCCGGGAAGGTAGACTTAGAGGAACCAACACAGGAAATGCAGGGCTGAAGAGGGGGTTTAAAAGATGCCAAACTAATCTCTAAACTATTAAAAGAAACTCGCTGGAAGAAGCTACAGTACTCTATTCTGCTCTGTACTACTGAAAACAGTTAAGTCCTGGCTACTTATCACTCCACACAACTCAGCAACCATCCTATGAAACTTTCTATGGCAATCAAAAGAAAC
>ML778810.1:438784-472600 GCA_009831015.1 Picea engelmannii
TGTGTGTGTGTGTGTGTATTTGGATGTTAGTTACTTGTCTATTGGAAGGAAGTGGTGCTCTATCTCTCTTGGTGCTCATTTTTGCATGTGTGGAGGAATATTCTTGGTGTTATCGCACAATTTGTAGGTTGGGAAAAGCCTGACCCAAACCACAAAATGTCCACAACTAAGAGAGAACCTACCCATTTTCACCTTAGGCAGGTGTTCCCATCGCTTTAGAGGTGAAGTGGTCACCTCAAGGGGGGAATCTCGGTGATCCTAGGGGGGTTTGAGATGGAAAGTGTGATGTATGAGTGAATTCCCCTATAGGTCAAGATTTTGTGTGTGGAGAAGGGCTTGACTAAGGTCTTGATGGTAGCCAAGAGTTTCCAAGAAGTAGTATACCTTGTAAATGTCGATTGTACATCCCAAGACACAAGAAAGAAAATTATACAAGCCAAAATATATGGTGGAAAAGCAAGTTAAGATTGTTGTCCCTAATTTTTGTAGTTAGTAATAGTATATATCAACAATGAAAATGATAATAAATGTTGCAAACAAGTTGCTAAAGTCTAGTTGAAAGAGAAAGAGATAAACTAGAAACAACTAGATCAACCCAAGTAAGATAGCATTAGACTTTAGAAATGAAAGAAGGTTGTAACAAGACGATAATTGTAGAAATTTTTTTCAGACTTATAGCTGTAACAAACAAGTTATTACAGCAATAATATCATCCACTAAAAATTCCCCAAATTCTACCAAAAAGTGCACTAGGCCTAGTAGTTTATGTGGGAAAACTTTAAGCAACTTTCAGTGGTTGATTGAAGAGTTATTAGAGAATTTTGATTAGGCTTTATGCATCCCTAATGGATTTAGATAAAGTTTTTAACAACATCAAAAAACACCCCTTTAGAGGGGACACCCTAGTGGCTTAGAGGTGTGCTAGGAACAAGAAACAAAACCCAGATTGCAAAAAGTTAATATGGAAAAAAATCATGTTTTCCAATGCACTATTTTATTTCTCCAATGAAAAAATATTCAAATCAGTTCCTTAAAAATTGGGTGGATTGGGTATTGGATTAAAGAGTCATATCAACAAATACCCTAGTGTTGTAATCCCTTTTACTCCCTATGGTATGCCAATCAAACTCAGGGTAAATCTAAAAGGGTATACACACTTGTATTCCTCCTAGCAACCCTTGCAAAATAACTTGTTAACTTTAGCAATTTAGATGAAGCTTAATGGAGGGTTTATCCAACATAATCCTCCTAGGGTTTCCAATAACCATAACCAAGAAAGAGAAAGAAACAATTAGCAATGCATATTTTTCCTTACCAATTCCAAGAAAGAGAGATCAAAACCCTAGTTTCACCAAGAAAATCACCATTCAAGATCAAGACAACAAGCTTCCAAGAGGTGATCCTTACTTATCTCCATCCATTAATCAAGAGATGTCACCAAAATACATTTTCACAAGAGAGAAACACCATATTTCTCAATAATAGCAAAAATTTCATCCAAGTACTTCTGACAATGGGAGAGTTATGTTATGAAATGAGATTCACACGATCTCTATTTATAAAAAAGTATTAAAACATAGTTTTTCCACTTAGCAAGGGTAAAACATAAGATAAGGGGTCAAAACCCCTTATATTACCCCTTGAGCCAAATAATAATATTTAATTTTCACTTTAACAAAATAGAAACCCTAAAAATAAGATGATTTCACCCCTTTATGGGACATTTTGACATTTTGAGCAAGTCGTTGGAGAAGAAAATGGAGGTCATAGGGGCTCCTTGAGCCTCTTCATCATGTGATAGGGTCAATCCATGTATCCTCCAGTAAAAACATGTCAAGTGTCAATGTGCAATAACTCCATCACCATTGTTGGTTACTGATATCTCTTGTCTGAGTTTGTATCGTCAGCTTGAGTGACCCAGGGTTCATGTTTGTCTGGGGTTCCAACAAAGCCTCTAAAACTATCAACCCTCCTGATCAAATAGAAGGAAACGTAGCACACAGGGTGCACTGTTTCGTCTCACCTGACATATTATTAATGGGTGGCTTCAATACTCATGTGTTTGTAGCCTAGGATTGAGTGGGGGATCTGAGAACTGTACGTTGAGAGTTATATTTTAAATTATTAACACACTACGCTGTCATTTACGATTACGCAGGAATTATAACAACTCATTCATTTATCATATCAATATCTACTAAATACAATAAAGAAACACATGCATTCAATCACATAACACAGGTTTTACCGTGGTTCACCCCCTCCTAGGCTACGTCCACAAAGATATAGCTCTTAGATCTCTTATTATAGTAGTTCTGAAACTACAGTGCCACACACTTTACAACCCATCTCAGTTGGGTTGAGGTCTATTATGAGGCGAACTATATTGCACCAAGCTCCTCAGCCTGTGATCTAACCCTCAATATCTACCCTCCTTAGTCCTCTCTAGCTCAACAACTTACAAAATTAGGTCATACAGAAAAATATTACATCGCATCCGCTTCCTCGCATATGTCTCCCTCTATGAGACCTAGGTATCTATATTTATATGTTTTTGGATCGCCAGCCATTACAATGTGTTGCAAAACCCCTAAACCTAACATCGTTAGGTCTTCCATACATGCATGTGTGTTTCTCTTCCTTCCAGTTGTCACTTCCCTTGTGCATTCCTTCTTTCCCAAAATCATCTTTCTTTCCGCTTTGGCCTGCTTCCAATAGCCACCAAACCCCCTCAAGCATGGCGTCAAGCCTTAAAAAGTGGTGTTTTGCCTCTCCTCTTTGGCCTGCTTCCAACACTGGCGTTCTTTCCACTTTGGCCTAATTCCAACAGGCCCCCAAAAATGACATGTGGCTTGTCTCGAGCCACCTAACCTTTGTGTGCTTCGTCGATCTCCCTAGTGATCACCTGGAACTTCTCCTTGAGCTTCGCTACTTTTGTTTGAGCTTGCGCGGTCTTCTCCTTGAGTGTATCTACTGTCTGGACTGCAATATCATCATTGATCAACCCTGCGCACTCTTCCTGGGTCTGTGTCATATATGTCTTGGCTTCCTCTACCTCTGTAATGACTTCTGCTACTCACTCTTGAAGTGGTTCCATTTGAGCCCGACGCTCCTTTTTATGCGTTTGCGCAACAGTGAGTTCTTCATGTAGTTTCTCCATATCCTGCGCCCCTTTGATGCACTCTGTGATGGACATTGTCTTATGCCTCTGCTTGAGGTCCTAGATAGTTGTGCTTATCCTTTCTTATTCCTTGTCCCACTATTGGACTTGTTGATCCTCTTCTAGCTTCATCCAAAGTTGTGTTGCTTTATCGAACAAGTTGGTTGTTGCGCTGACCTGTCTCTCTATCTCATGTAGCTGCTCTATTGCCTCCTTCTTCCTTTTCTCCCTTACCTCTGGTGGAGTGGTAGGTGTGATATTCTCATGGAGCTTCTCTATATCCTTTTGATATTGATCAATTTCCTATGCAATCTGATGAATCTTATCTACTGCTATGAGTTCGGCCCTCTACGCAGTCTTTGGAATCTTCTCATAAGTTTTGGCCACCTTTTTTTCCAATCTATTCACGCACTACCTCTCCTCTTGGGTCTCGATCTTGTCCTGCTCATATATCAATTCCAATGTGTCTCATTTATCCTTTTCCTGCTCTAATTCGGCTGTGTCTATGCATACACGAGACTGTACCTCTTGGGTAATGCTAACCTGTAATTTGTGTAGAGATTTGGATGGTATCCGCAACAATACCAATTGGAGTTGAGATAAGTCCTTTAGGGGTGTCTTCCCCACGATCTCATCCATGCACAACATGGTGGGTGTAATGTGGAATGTTTCACTCAGTTGCGGTATTGTGTGGACTGTATCTCTCTCACTTGCTTCAGGTTCTTCTCCTGTCTGTGATGTTGACGACCCTATTCCTATGTTGCTTCCCGCTGCTTGCGCTTCCCTGATATGCTTGAGGAACTCTCGCATGTCTACCAGCTCCTCTTGAATTATATCCCTATGGTGCACAACATTCTCAAAATCCTCGGATCTATGATCCTGAACCATTTGGGCTATCATTTCTTCATCATCCTCTGTGATTGTGTATTTTTTAGGTGTTCTATGCACCTTCATCTTCTTGCACGCACCCCTCGTCTGAGTAGTTGGCCTCTTAGTTAGGCCTGCTTCTTATGGATTGGGACTTGGTGTAGTCCCCTGTGCTTCCTCAGCCTATTTCTGTTGTGCTTGGGTCAACTGCGTATTATTCTTCTTCCCCTTTTGGGTCCCTGTCTCAGTTGTCCCTTATTTCATTTGCTTTGTTTTGGTCTGGCCCATCCTTGGTTTCTTGGGCACTGGGACTTCCTGAGGCTTTTTTTCTTCTTTCCCTGCCTCCTCTTTTTCTATTCTTGCATGTATGTCTTGGGTGAGGAATGGAATCTTCCAGTCGTCTTCCCAATCCTTGATAACCAGTTCGATTTCTTGCTCCGTGATGCGGTAGTGCAATTGTAGCCATTGCTTTTTGGGGTCCTTCTGCACTTGTATCCACATTGCATGTCGAGTGGCCTTGAAGTTGGTGATGTCCCGATAGTATGCACCAACCTATGGTGTTATTCTCCAGAGTTTGGTGATGGCCTCTTGTAGATCACGTAGATATCCTTGGAATATGGATGAGTTCATCTTTCTATTCCTGGCGTCTGATGCAACACCAAGTGCTAAATATCTCGCTCCATGATTAGGTTTGGGTCTGGTAGCGAAAAATACATATTTCAATTCCTTCCATACCATAATGGATATCATCATGAGAATCCATGAGTAATGAAATTATGCTCCTAGATCCTGTGCATCCTTCCAGTCATCCATAAACAAATTCAAAAGATAGGGTGCCCAGCTAACTGTGGTGCCCTCGGCACTTTGTGCTGCAATTATGACGACCCTAGTTGGGACTTCCTCCTTGCGGCATTTTCTTAGAAACTTGTAGGCCATGAATTTTGCGGCCATTTGTGTCGTGACATCATTGATCCTTTTGATGATGATTCCTCACGTCCCCCTGTCAGTGTTGTATTTATTTTTCATCTCTTCCACGAGTGCTTTATCCCTTGTTTTGTCCTCGAGAAATTGTGCAGGATCCATGCCCCAGGATGCCATCCCTTTAATGTGCACAATGAGCTCTACGTCTATCGAGACGAGTTTTTCCAACCATATATCCCCGCCATATGTGACCGCCATCAATTGTTTGATGCAACTGCTTGCGTATTGTCCTCTGCCAAAGTGTGGTAGCTCTAGCATACCTAAAATTCCTATTTTTTCCAATCTTGCTGCCACTGGAGTGGTTGATTAATCAGTTCCCCAAATTCATCCAGACCCACAGTTTGTAGGTATACTTTCTTTACGAACTCCGAGAACTTTTTTGTGTCTGTTACATCGTGGTCCGAGTATTTTAGTTTCTCGACATAACCTAAAAGTCTGACTTCACTCGTACCCCTTCTAGTATACACAACAAAACAATGATTGCGACAGGTTGCTTACGTGGTGACCTAGGTACCTGTTTCTTTTCCTTTTTGGGTAGTGGATGACTCAAGGTTCAACCTCCATTGGTCATTCTTTAGCATACTGTTCTAGAAATCCCATGCAATATTCCACTACTCCTTCCTATGGGTGGTCTAACACTGTTGTTTGAGATTCGTCTGGCTCGACTGTTGCTTCATGATTTGTAGTCGTCCCATTGACTCTCGGAGCTCCTTCAAGGTTCTCTAGTTGTGCTAGGTTGCTTGTGCCCTGGTTTTGTTGCTCCTATTCCTATTTCAGCATATCCACATTCATGCCCTCAGGTGTTGGCTATTGTTTTTATTCTACCACAGGTGTGGGGTTCATCGGTGTTGTATCTGGTGATGGGATTTGATGCAGGAGCATCGTAAGGGCGTGCAAGCATAGCCAACAGCGAGCCAGCGCGGAGATAGGAGACACCTGGAAAAGCACCGAGCACATTTTTTGAAAATGTTTTGAAATATTAATGAAGTCATTAAGTGGAGGCATTCTTGTATTATTGTAATTAGACCTTGAGCACCCCGCTCTTGTCTGAAGTAGATAGAGGCATTTATGCAAAGTTAATGTAGGTAGATAGAATTTAATTCTAGATTAGACAGTTTTAGAACGCAAGAGGGAAACGGGATATAGACACCCTCATTGTATAACTGTAAGATTATTATGAGCATAGAGCATAGAGAAGAGAGCAAAGAACTGAAGTTGAAAACACCCATGTACAGAGATTTGAATTAATAGAAAGAGATTTGATTCAAATTCATGGTGTCGTATTGTTCTTTGTGTATGCATGTTGAATATTATGCTCATGGATGTTTACTTTTTGTTATACATTTTCTTTATATGTTATGTATATGATTTCATGCTTTGTGTTTGAATTCTGAGAGAGAGAAAGGGAAATGAGTTTCAATTGTTTCTCTATCTGAGCAAGAATTCCTACAAGGAGTGCAGTTGAATTGTCCGCAAGGAGTGCATTAACAAAGGGTTCAGAGGTTTGTCTCTGAAAGCTCAGATAGGATAGCTTTTGTTCTCATTTCCTCAGAAGTGCAGTTAGGCACAGGATCTGTGGAAAGTGTGCGCAGGCCGAGGGTAGTTTCAGGGTTTGTAAGACCTGGAAAACTGTTGAGAGACTGCTGCTGCAAGGAGTGCGCAGAGTCGAGGAACTTCAATTCTTTGAAGTAATTGAAGGATTTACCGCAAGGAGTGCATGCAGGAGACTTCTTTAAGACTCAGGGTTGGAGAAAATCTCAGGAGGGATAGAGTCTTCGCAGTTGTCGAGGAAAAGCATAGAAGGTTAGTGCCTTGAGGCGTTGAAAGGAGGCGTCACAAGTTTGTGTTGCAGGCGGTTAAGTTCCATGGAAAAAACACTTTGTTTAAGAGTGCAAAAGTTCTTAAAGGGAGAAGCAGACGGTCGAGATTCTCCATAGAGAATTCGTGAAGTCCCATGAGCTGTCAGATTTCACGAAGGAGAAAGGGGGTTATGGTGGTCATTTATGCAAGCAGAAGCTCAGGAGAAAGAGGGTCGTAGATTCATGCCAACGAGGACCGTTGGATCTACTCATGAAATTCCATTTCGGGGTTTTGTGGGTGGAAGGACCGAAGCTTCGACTCTTGGATTTTCGAAATCCGAAACCCCGACACAATAGAAGATTTCATAGTGGGGACAGTACTTGGACACATGGCAGGGTCTAAACAATTCGGCATTTCGGGGTTTGAATGAATGAGGGTAAGCCAAGAGGTTGGCAGATCAAATCCCCAAAACACGAAAGAGAGAACTTCAGGATTCGGGAATTCAGGGTTCATGGTGACATAAGGTTCGGATCGCAAGTCTAGGACCCCCGATACCTGAAATAGAGAAATTACACGGGCTATCAGATCGCGAGGAGGCGACAGGATCCAGAAACCCATGTCAGCTGGAGAGTTGGTGAAGAGACGTGTGGAAGAACATGGAGGTTCCCGACAAGGGTTGTGGGACCTGAAGCAGGCACGCAAGTCTTTCGGGATTTCGGGATCGAAAGGTAGAAGAGACATAGATCTCTTGTATATCGAGCTCCCAGTGCACGAAATAGCATTGACCATTGGATCAAGGGAAAGCTCCAGAACTGTTGATTTCTTATGGAGGTGGAACCTTAGCATTCCATTGTTTATCGAAACTCGGCATATTGGTGTTCGGAGGTTTGAAGGCACAGCCGCTTGACCACAAGACTTGTGAAGTCGCGAAGTCAAATCTCCTGAAGTGCGAAGGGAGATTCGTTGAGGTTTTCTGTGGGTGTAGATTTCCCGAAAGGGAAATAGAAGAGCCAGTTCGAGAGAGATCTTTGGGCCAGAGGAATAGAGTGATCATGTGTGCGTGGACTTCCGACCAACGGGTTGGGAGGGCTGCATCATCTTGGTATCAGAGCCTAATTATTGTTTGTATATTTTAGGTAGGAAAAGCGAGAAGGAATTTCATCCATGCCGCCGAGGAGAAGGGACAGACAAACACCCGATCCGCCATAGGATAGGGAGGTGTCAAGAGAAAGAGGTAGACAGGTGCCAAATCCAGCCGCGGAAAGAGATATACATGACCTACGCGCCAGATTCGTGGACATGGAAATAAAGCAGAGGTGTATAGCTAGTATTGGAGATGTTAATGAGTCTGAAAGCGAAGATGAAGCTCGACATGGAGAAGAAAAAATTACAGCAGAATATGCAGCACATGAACGCTTGATTAGAGTTGTTGCAAGAGTGAGTGCAAGAGCCAAAATGGACATTCCAGTTTATGAGGGAAACTTGGATGTTGAAGAGCTTCTAGATTGGATTAGAGCTCTGGATACATATTTTGACCATGAATATGTTGAAGAAGACAAGAAGGTCAAACATGTTGTCATGAGACTTAAAGGACATGCAACATTGTGGTGGGATGAACTGTAAGCTGACAGACGCTGCCAAGGTAAGCAAAAAATCAAGATTTGGGATAGGATGATTGCAAAGATGAAAGAGAAATTCATTCCCAGGGATTATCAAATTTATCTGTTTCAAAGAATGCAGAATTTGAGACAGAAGATGATGTCAGTGAAGGAGTACATTGAAGAGTTCTACAGACTGAACATCAGAGCAGCTCATCGTGAAAGTAATGATGAAAAGGTTTCCAGGTATATGAATGGCCTGAGATGCAAAAATTCAAGATGAGATGAGCATGATGACCATCCGAACGGTGGAAGATTCTTATCAAATGGCTCTAAAGGCGGAAGAGAAGCTGAGATGAAAACAAGGTCAAAGAGGTCGAGCCAGAAGTCAAGCCAGGGGAAAATCAGTCGTCCAAGATAGAAATTAAAAGCCTAAGGAAGAATGGAAGAAACCTCAGATTGAGAGCGGTGGAAGCTCACAGAAAGGGCAATATGTTGGACAGAGAAGGCAGTATGCTGATCAGAGAGGACATTATGTTGATAACAACATTTTTCCTCGTACTAGAGTTAGAGGAAGAGGAAGAGGTGGAGTGATAACATGCTTCACGTGAAGAAAGGTTGAACATAAGTCTTATGAGTGTCTAGACAAGAAGAAAGAGGAAGGAGAGACTCACATTTTCGAAGCTCAAAGGAAAAATGTTGAGGTAGAGGATGTTGAAGGCGGAAGATCGTTGATGATGCGAAAAGCTCTTTTAACACCAGAGAAGGAGGTGGAGAGTTCAGTCCAAAGAAATAGACTTTTTCAGACTGCGTGAAAAACCAAAGAATAGAAATGTAAAGTTATTGTAGACAGTGGTAGCATGGATAATCTCGTTTCGATAGAGATGGTAGAAAAAATGGAGCTGGAGATGATTGATCATCCAAGCCCATATAGAGTTTCGTGGTTGCAAAAAGGACATCAGGTAAATGTCACTAAGCAATATTTAGTTGAGTTTAAAATAGGAGGGTATAAAGATGAAATACTTTGTGATGTTATTCCTATGGATGTTTGTCATCTATTGTTGGGTAGACCATGGAAATATGACAGGAATGTGATTGATGACGGGAGAATGAACACATACACCCTAGAGAAAAATGGGAGAACTCACATGCTGTTGTCGATCAAAGATAAAGAGGTGAAGCCTGAAGTAAGCAACATTGTACTTCTCATGAGTGGGAAGGAACTTCTTACAGAGGTTAAGAAGAAGGAGGAACCGCAATTCATTGTGGTCAGGAAGCCAAAGATTGTTTTAACCAGCACAAGGGTAGATGATTTTCCAGAAGAGGTTCAGGAACTGCTGGAGGATTTCGTTGACATAGTAGTGGATGAACTACCTCGTTCATTGCCACCGATCAGAAGTGTGAGTCATCATATTGATCTCATACCTGGAGCTAGTTTGCCAAACAAAGAAGCATACARATTGACGTCGCAGGAGAATGAAGAGGTCAAAAGACAAGTCCAGGATTTGTTGGATAAAGGTTTGGTCAGGGAAAGCTTGAGTCCATGTGTTGTTCCGATAGTACTCAGTCCGAAGAAAGACGGAGGCTGGAGGATGTGTACTGACTCGAGGGCGATCAACAAGATAACCATCAGGTACAGATTTCCATTGCCAAGGATGGATGATCTGATGGATTGCTTGAGTGGGGCCAAATTTTTTTCAAAGATTGATTTGAAAAGTGGTTATCATCATATCCACATGAGGGAAGGTGATGAATAGAAGATAGCATTCAAAACTAATGAAGGGTTTTACGAATGGCTTGTCATGCCGTTTGGTTTAACAAATGCGTTGAGTACTTTCATGATATTGATGAATGAAGTCCTAAAGGATTTCATTGGAAAATTCGTCATTGTGTACCTTGATGACATACTGATTTTCAGTAAAACAAAGGCAGAGCATTTGGAACATTTGGCTACAGTGATGAAGAGGTTACAACAAGAGAAGTTGCTGATAAATATGAAGAAGTCCTCATTCATGAAGACAGAGCTCATTTATTTGGGTTTTGTTATTTCTGCAGATAAGTTGAGGATGGATCCGGATAAGGTGGAGGTAATCAAGAATTGCCAGTCACCAAAGAATATCTTTGAGGTGAGAATTTTTCATGGATTAGCTATTTTCTACCAAAAATTTATCAGGAATTTCAGTGGAATTAGTGCACCGATTATGGACACAGTGAAGAAAAGACACAAATCTTTTCACTGGACAGAAGAGGCTGAGAAGAGTTTTAATTTGTTGAAAGGGAGAATTACAGAACAACCAATTCTGGTGTTGCCTGATTTCCAAAAGACATTTCAAGTGAAATGCAATGCAAGTGGATTTGAAATAGGGGTTGTCTTGAGTCAAGAAGACAGGCCGATAGAATATTTCATCAAGAAGTTGAATGAAGCCAAAGTCAAATACTCCACGTATGACAAGGAGTTCTATGCTATTATTCAGGCATTGAAGAAATGGAGACATTACTTAATTCCTAAAGATTTTGTCTTATACAGTGATAATCATGCATTGCAATTTGTGACTCAATAGGAGAAATTGAATCAAAGACATGTAAAATGGGTTGAATATATGCAAAATTTAAATTTTGTGATTAAACATATTTCTGGTACTGCTAACAAAGTTGTTGATGCTTTGAGCAGGAAATGTTTGTTATTGCAGGAGTTCAGAATCAAAACATTGGGTTTTGATGATCTCAGGGACATGTACAGAGATGATCCAGATTTTAAAGAGGCGTATGAAGCAGCTGAGAATCCAATTCTCGGGGATAGAAGCCAATGGATAGAATACATGATCCAGGAAGGATTATTGTTTAAAGGTAATCAAATTTGTATTCCAAAATGCTCCATGAGGGAGAATTTTCTAAAGAAGAAACATAGTGGAGGATTGGCTGGACATTTCAGTCATGACAAGATGTTCGCAAAGTTGAATGAGTCATATTTTTGGCCAGGAATGCGAGCAGACATCAAACGATTTGTGGACAGATGTAGAATTTGTCAACATTCAAAAGGAAAGATGCAGAATGTAGGTTTTTATCAACCATTCCCCATACCTGAGAGGTCGTGGGATGCAGTTAGCATGGACTTCATATTGGGGTTTCCAAGAACACAAAGAGGGTTTGACTCAATCTTTGTGGTGGTGGATAGATTTTAAAAAATGGCACATTTCATTCCATTTCATAAAACCTGTGACGCAACCCACATTGCGAACCTGTTTTTCAAAGAAGTCATTCGACTTCACGGCTTGCCAAAGAGCATAGTTTTGGATGGAGACACTAAGTTCACAGGACACTTCTGGACAACCTTATGGAAGAATTTGGGAACAAACATGTCATTTAGTTCAGCTTATCATCCTCAGAAGGATGGATAGACAGAAGTCATGAACAGGAGTCTAGGAGACTTGCTGAGGAGCTTGGTGATAGAGCACCACAGTCAGTGGGACAATATTCTGCCACAAGCGGAGTTTGCTTATAACGACTCGCTTAGTAGGAGCACAGGGCTGAGTCTATTTCAGATTGTTTATGGCATGCAGCCGAGAGGAGTTTCTAAGCTGAGGGATTCAGAATAGACTACGACTAGGAATGCTAGTGCAAAAGATTTCGCAGAAGCGATGAAGGAGCTTCACAGCCAGGTGAAGGAGCGATTGCAACATTCAAGCCAAAAATATAAATGTAGGGCATATCAATGCAGGAGAGAACTTTAGTTTGAAGTTGGTGATTTGATCCTTGCACATTTGAGAAAGGAAATGTTCCTGAGGAGAACATATCATAAACTCAAGATGAAGAAGATCGGACCATGTAAGGTCTTGAAGAAATTTGGGGAGAATGCATTAGAGATTGAATTACCCAATGGAATCGGAATTTCTCCGATATTCAATGTCTCAGATTTGTACCCTTATAAATCTGAGGAAGTAGAAGCAGGAAATGAATAGCCAGAGGTTCAGTGGACAAAACAAATGCCAGTTGTAGAAAAAATGCAGATGGAGCGCATACTGGACAAAAGAGTTGGTAAGAAGACTAGGCGAAAGTAATACTTTGAATAATTTATCAAGTGGAAGGGCCATCCAGTTGAAGATGCTAGCTGGGAGAACGAAGCCAAAATACAGAAGCATGGGCAGACCATGCATGAGCTCATGGACAGGAGCCCATGAAATTTTTCAAGTGAGGGAGTATGATGCAGGAGCATCGTAAGGGCGTGCAAGCATAGCCAGCAGTGAGCCAACGCGGAGATAAGAGACAGCCGGAAAAGCACTGAGCACATTTTTTGAAAATATTTTGAAATATTAATGAAGTCATTAAGTGGAGGCATGCTTGTATTATTGTAATCAAACCTTGAGCGTCCCGCTCTCGTCTGAAGTAGATAGAGGCATTTATGCAAAGTTAATGTAGGTAGATAGAATTTAATTCTACATTAGACAGTTTTAGAACGCAAGAGAGAAACGGGATATAGACACCCTCATTGTATAATTGTAAGATTATTATGATCATAGAACATAGAGAAGAGAGAAGAGAATTGAAGTTGAAAACACCCATGTACAGAGATTTGAATTAATAGAAAGAGCTTCGATTCAAATTCATGGTGTCGTATTGTTCTCTATGTATGCATGTTGAATATTATGCTCATGGATGTTTACTTTCTGTTATACATTTGCTTTATATGATGTGTATATGATTTCATGCTTTGTGTTTGAAGTCTGAGAGAGAGAAAGGGAAATGAGTTTCAATTGTTTCTCTATCTGATCAAGAATTCCTGCAAGGAGTGCAGTTGAATTGTCCGCAAGGAGTGCGTTGACAAAGGGTTCAGAGGTTTGTCTCTGAAATATCAAATAGGATAGCTTTTGTTCTCATCTCCTCAGAAGTGTAGTTAGGCACAGGAGTCGTGCAAAGTGTGCATAGGCTGAGGGTAGTTTCAGGGTTTGTAAGACCTGGAAAATTGTTGAGAGACTGTTGCTGCAAGGAGTGCGTAGAGTCGAGGGACTTCAATTCTTTGAAGTAATGAAGGATTTTCCGCAAGGAGTGTGTGCAGGAGACTTCTTTAAGACTTGGGGTTAGAGAAAAGGTCCGGAGGGATAGATTCTTCGCAGTTGTCGAGGAAAAGCACAAAAGGTTGGTGCCTTGAGGAATTGAAAGGAGGCGTCGCAAGTTTGTGTTGTAGGCAATTAATTTCTATGGAAAAAACACTTTGTTTAAGAGTGAAAAAGTTCTTAAAGGGAGAAGCAGACGGTCGAGATTCTCCATAGAGAATTTGTGAAGTCCCACGAGCCATCAGATTTCACGAAGGAGCAAGGGGGTTACGGTGGTCGTTTCTGCAAGAGGAAGCTCAGGAGAGAGAGGGTCATAGATTCACACCAACGCGGACCATTGGATCTACTCACAAAATTCAATTTTGGGGTTTCGTGGGTGGAAGGACCGAAGCTTCGATGCTTGGATTCGCGAAATTGCAAAATCCAAAACCCCGACACAGCAGAAGATTTCATAGTGGGGCCAGTACTTGGACACGTGGCGGGGTCCGAGCAATTCGGCATTTCGGGGTTTGAATGAATGAGGATAAGCCAAGAGGTTGGTAGATCAAATCCCCGAAACGTGAAAGAGAGAACTTCGGGATTCAGGAATTCGGGGTTCATGGTGACATAAGGTTGGGATCATGAGTCTAGGACCCCCGATACCTAAAATAGCGAAATTACATGGGCTAGCAGATCGTGAGGAGGAAACAGGTGGAAGAAACCCATGTCAGTTGGAGAGTTGGTGAAGAGACGCGTGGAAGAATTTGGAGGTTCCCGACAAGGGTTGTGGGACCTGGAGCAGGCATGCAAGTCTTTCAGGATTTCGGGACCGGAAGGTAGAAGAGACATAGATCTCTTGTATATCGAGCTCCTGGTGCGCGAAATAGCGTTGACCGTTGGATCAAGGGAAAGCTCCAGAACTATTGATTTCTTGTGGAGGTGGAACCTTAGCGTTCCAGCATTTATCAGAACTCAGCATATCGGTGTTTGGAGGTCTGAAGGCACAATCACATGACCAAGACTCGCAAAGTCACAAATTCATATCTCCTGAAGTGCGAAGGGAGATTCGTCAAGGTTTTATGTGGGTGTAGATTTCCCGAAAGGGAAATAGAAGAACCAGTTCGAGAGAGCTCTTCGTGCCAGAGGAATAGAGTGATCCTGTGTGCATGGACTTCCAACCTGTGGGTTGGGAGGGCTGCGTCAGTCGACATTGATGACCTCGGGTGGCTCTTGTTTTCTTTCCTACGATTGTACCTGTGCCCTGGTTCTAACTCTGGAGTGTCTGGCAGTTTAGATTGGTTCTTCTTTCTTGGGTGGTGCCATGGTGGTGAATGTTGATCGTTCACTAAGTTCAATGGTCTTTGTAACCTCTATGAACTTCTATCTATGCTCTGTAGGCTCTATCGCTCTCTGTCTTTTCCAGTCTCGCAATAAGTTGTTTTCTCCCGTGTATGTGCTTTGTATGGGCATTGTATAAAGATTATTGAATACACTACCTTTATTATGGATTCAATGAACCTCTGGTTCCTTCGTACTTTCCATTACTCTCCTTCGCCATCTCCAATTGGCTCGATTAATGCAACGTCCCGTCGGTCCTTTCCGACATTCAATTCTAAATACCTTCACCGTTTAGTACTACTTTTGTTGTTATTAATTTTCTCGCTTGTTTTCATTTTGACATGGTCGTTGGCCTTTGTTGGTTGTGGAGCCTGATTATCTTCATGATTCAGAGGTCTTTCATTTTTAGCTATGTTTATACCCCATGAAGACTTTACACCCTAGAAGTATGTACACTCTTCCATGTGGGGGAGTGCAGAGGGGGGTTACCCCCTCTGTGGGGTCGGGGGGGATATCCCCCTGGCTGGGGGGTCTAGGGGCAATTGGCCCCCAGGGGGGTTCATGGGCAGCATCCCCCAATGGGGATTCGGGGGTGAATCCCCCAAAGGAAAAATTGCCTTGTAAATGTATATTGTAATTTCATTGTAAATCTCGATCGTTCATTATAAGGTCGCAGATCTAACGGTAGAAATTATGTTAGGTTTTTTTTCCCTAAAAGGAAACCCTCTGTTATGAGGGAAATGTATTGCAGCTATGCATTATGGTGAATATTGTATTCTGAAATAGGAGACTGTGAGAGAAAGAAGAGGAATTTACAATGGGTTTGTTGTAGGTTGTATCCCTTCATATGTTGGATAATAATAAAGGAAGGACCTGACAATTTCTCTGGTGGACATAGCCCACACTAGGTGAACCACATAAATATGTGTCTCTATTGTATTGTGTATCTTCTGTGTTTTATTTCCGCATTTGTTTTATTTTATTTCTCCACGGTCTTGTTTTTCTAACAGCCTTGTCTTTTTCGGGTTTGTATTCCTAAGTGTGTGTGCCCCTTCTCCTTTCGGCGCACTGTACCTCTGTTGGTATCGTTTAATATCATGTGTTCTTTTTTTCTTTTCTTTTTTTACTGCAAATTGACTTTCAAGTTGTGGGTGGTCGATTATCCTTGTATAGCTTCAGTCAGCTCTCGTTGATCATCCCTCTGAATTCTGCACCTGCTAAGTCTTTCAACTGTACAACTCCCCCATCTGTGATAGCTTTTACTTTGTACGGTCCTAACGAGTGCATTCTGATTTTTCTTGGGTGCTGAATGGATTTGTTTTCATACATCAACACTAAATATCCTTCCTTTAAATTTTTCCTCTTGATGTGTCTGTCATGCCAATATTTTTCCCTTTCTTTCTGAACTTGTTGGTAGAACCCTGCTAGGATCCGATCTTCCTCCATGATCATCAACTAATTTAGTCTCTCCTGTACTGCACCTCATTTCATCATGTGTGTAATTGCTACTACATGCAAAATGGGTACCAGAAATTCTAATGGCACCACTGCTTCTTGGCCATATACCAGTTTAAATGGTGTGTTCCATGTCATCTTCTTGCATGTGGTTCTGTAGGCCCATAATATTGCTGGTATTTTGAGGTCTCAATCATCCTTGTTGACATTAAAGATATTTGTCAGTGCATTCTCAAGGATTTTGTTAAATTATTCTACTGTTTCATTTGCCTGTGGGTGATATGGTGTGCTCTTATGATGATGGACTTCAAACTCTTCAGTCGTAGCATTGATAGTTCTGTTAATGAAGTGCATGCCTTGGTCGCTCATCAAAACTCTTGGGCACCCAAATCTAGTGATTACTTGTTCAAATAGAAAGTGTGTTGTTGTTTCTGCGTTGCAATCCTTCACTAGTGTTGTTTCTACCCATCTTGTCATGTATTCTGTTACAGTGATAATGTACCTTGCTCTTGTTATTTTTGTTGGTGGGTTGATTGGTTCCACAAATTCTATTTCCCATTTATCGAATGCCTGCAATGTTACCTGTGGTCGTAATGGCATCTCGTCCCTTATATTGGGTTTACCAACCCTTTGATAGACATCGCATATCTGGTAGTACTCATTTGAGTCATTGTGAATGTTCGGCCACCATAGTCCTATGCCCAATACCTTTTGTGTGATAGATTTTCCTGCGTAATGTCCTCCTGATATTCCCTCATGGGATTTTGCTAAAACTCTTGGTCTTTTGTGTTCTAACACATATCTTCACAAGATGCTATCTACACCCATTTTGTATAAGTTTCCTATGATAAGTTGATATTCTGCATCCCAGACTACCAAGTTTTTCTTCTGTGTGGTGTTATATTCCTACAGCGCAGTACCTGTGCTCAAGTACTGAATGATATCTGCAAATTATTCATCAGCGATCTGGACTGAAAATAACTGTGCATCTAAGAAGTTGTCCTCTAAATTTGTAGGTTCTTCTCTATTTGTGAACCTTGATAGGTGGTCAGGTCCTGCATTCAATTTTCTTGTCTTGACTATTACTTCAAAATAAAATTCTTGAAACAGTAGTAACCATCAATAGATTCCCCCCCCCAACATTGGCTTGTTGACTAGGTATTTAAGGGCTGAGTGATTTTTGAACATATTAAAATGTTTTCCCAATAAGTAATGTTTGAAATTTTGCAGTGCGTAGACCATAGCTAGGCCTTCCCTCTCTATGGTGTTATAGTTCTGTTCTAATTTGAATATCTTTATGCTCACAAATGCTATAGGGTGATTCCTCCTGCTCCTGGCTACGCCAAGATAGCTCCAAGTGCTATGGCCGATGCATCTACATGCACGTGGAATGTCTTCTCCCAGTCTGGAAATACTAGTATTGGTGCAGTGATCATATTTCCTTTCAGTGTATCTAGAACGTGTTGACAATCGTTGTTCCACGGAAACTTTGTATATTTTCTTAATAGTTTCTCCATTGGTGTGGAAATCTATGTGTACCATTTGCTATACTTTATGTAGTATCATGTGTGTCCCAATGTCACTCTTAGTTGATGGACTGTTTTTGGTGATGGCAAGTTAACAATTACTGCAATCTTTGCAGGATCTAAGAGTAAACCTTGTTTGCATACTATATGGCCCAATAGTATCCCAAACAGTGTTCTGAATATACATTTTTTTATGTTTAATGATATCTGGAACTGCCTACATATTTCTAACATCATCTGTAATACCTCTACATGGTCTTTCAACAAACTATAGACCATCCAATCGTCCAAGTATACCTCTAGAAACTAGTGGATGAATTCATTAAACACGGCGATGAATACTCTGGAAAATATTGTTAGTGCATTCTTCAGTCCAAACGACATGACTGTGTACTAGTAGGATCCCCATTCTGTAGCAAACATGGTCTTGTATCTGTCTTCCTGTGCTATCTTGATCTGGTGGTAGCCTGAGAATCCATCAGTTAATGAGTAAACTTTGTGTCCTCCTATGTTCTCCAACACTTCATCCATGAAATTTGTAGGGAATGGGTCATGTAGGCATGCATCGTTCAACTTCCTCAAGTCGACACATATCCTTATCCATCCTTTTTTTTTTCTCCTAAACTACCATTGGGCTTATCCATTCCAATTCTTCCACTGGTTCTATGATTCCAACTTCGAGCATCATGTCGATCTCAGCTTTGACTTTCTGCTTATATATCGGGTTCAATCTATATGGTCATTGTCTGATCAGTCTCGCTTCATATCTAAGTGGTATCTTCATTTCTCCTAGCTCTCCTTATATACCCTTCATCTCTGTAAATGTTGTGGGAAACAGGTCGTTGTATTCGCGCAGTAACTTTGTTATGCTTTCTATTTTTTGTTCATCCCAGTAATCTCCAATGTTGGCCATTTTGGGATTATCAGTTGTCCCAATGTTGAATTTCTTTACCTTGATCGGCGCAATAATGACTTTTGATTCTATAGGTGGACCCTCTACTTCTCTTTTGCCTTCCGCTTCCTCGATTTGAATGTCACACAAATCATCTTCATCTGGTGCTTCCTCCTGCACATGGTAACATGACAACAGTTCTTTGACTGTCTATTTTTTCCGTTGTTGTTCTTTTGTTATGAGTTTGACTTCTGGTTACTTGATGAATATCACCCCTCTTATTTGTTTAAGAGTTGCATCTATGTTGGGGTTCTTATGCTTGAATGAAAAAGTGACTGTAAAATTTTGTTGTAATATCGTCTAGGTCGCAATTCCTTTGCGCAATTCCTGTTCTGTATACCAGTTCAGTGGTATGCCCTCTAGAGTGTGTATGAAATGATGAGGCCATTCCTCTGGGGGTGTCATTTTCCACACCGTTCTGCACTTCTCCAAGTGTTCCATTGGTGCCCCCTGTCCATCATACTTCTTTCACTTGTTGTTTTTTTGTTCTGCGTCGATGTCCTCTTTCCATCATACTCTATATGCATATGATGTCCTCTTTCCATCATACTCTATATGCATATGATGTCCTCTTTCGCATCAAATCCATAGTTCTACAATCTTTGTCATCGTGGCCCACTGACTTGAAAAAGTTGCAATATTAACTCTTTGGGACTATCTGGTATTTCTGCATCATTGGGTAGTGATATGGATCATGGCTCAGTTTCTTACAGATTTTTCACCGTAGTCCTCCTATTGGTAACGGATTTGGCATTTATATTTCCATATACTGCGTGAATGTTGGACATTCGTTCTTGTGGTGTCCTTTCCTCTTGCATGTATTACACCAAACGACTTCTCGTTTGTCCTTAATTTTATTCTCGTTTAGCTGGAACATTAAGTTTTTCAAATCCTCCTTCATTTCTTCGATGGTTGGATCCGTCTGTTGATACTAGTTTTCTTCCAGTTGCAGGGCTGCCTGCAAAGCCTCCGCCTGCGTCTAAAAATTTTGTTGTCGCAATGGGTATTTTAAGTGTGGTCACAGTGAATTGATGAACAGGTGCCTATGTTGCATATCAGTCATGAGATATTTCAACTTTCCCTTTATTCGCTTGAATCTCTGGTCAATCTCCCATACGGATTCTCCCAGTTTTTGTCTAATTTTGATCATCTTGTTCATGTACTGATATTTTGAACTTGGCTTCTAGAACTCGTTTATCAACAATTTCTTGATGTCTGCGATTGTTCTCGTTGTCCCTGGTGGATTTTGTGTAGCTAAACTCATATACCAATCCAGTGCGTGATCCCTTAGTGTAATTGCTAGCTGTGCCAATTTAGTATCTTCGTCTGTGATCTGTTTTTCTTCCCAAATCTTCTCACAGATGAACAAATGTTTTTTCGGGTCCTCCGACGCTTTTCCTTTAAATTCTGGTAACATGATGGTGGGATCATGTCCAACCATTCTGAACACCGAGCTACTACCTCCACGCGGTTTAGATACTTGACTAGTGTTTCCTAAACTGGCTCCTCCAGTTGTTGTTCCTTGTGTAGATGTACTTCCTACTGTCTTTCTTCTTCTGAAATCTAGTTTTCCAAACGGTAGTGTTCTCTTTTGTGTATTAGTCGCACATGAGTTTATGGGTTCCAAATTGATATTAATATGGATAGGATTACTACCTTCTCTTCCCATTCTTAGAACTCTCGCCTTCCTCTCATATGTTTCACGCAGGATTTCCTCAATCTACTCCATAGCCTAGAGATCGTCTACCTATTCCTCGTCACTTGCCAAGCCTTCCCTTGCAGCTACAACTCTCTTATTGGTATTCACCTTGTATTGGTAGGGTACTCTACTACACGTCTTTCTAGTTGTCACCTTGATTTGCTTGATCTTGTCATCATTCATCATGATTGGGTCAAAGGGTTCCTCCTTATTTTTCTTATCCTTTCCTCCTTCCATTTCTCCTCTTTTTTTCAGTGCTTCCTCCCTTCCCCCATGCACGCAGGGATGTTTAGATGTCTGACTCCATCGTCATTACTCCTTTGTTGTATAGCAGTATCTTAATAGAAGTATACAATGATCTAATGTACCTTCCTCGAGGTCCATGTAGAAACTCTTTCTCCGCTGCGTTGTACGACTTCGATGTATCTACTACAAACTCTGTTATAAAGTCTGCCACAATATTGTCAAGCCAAAAATCTACTGCGCGGGTGAATTTTTTGTTCACCTGCTGTAACTGCTCAATCTGTATTGGGGTCCACTCTAACTGTCGGATCTGGTTCCTTGCGTGGTTATGCTTCAAACTTAGTATCCACTCCTGCAATAAGTGTGGAAAATCACAGAAAAAGACTTCATGCAAATCAGTAAACACATATTTCTCAAGATATTTTTGGGGTGTCACTCTAGGGTTTATGTTATCTTTCTGTGCAAAATCCATCTCTTTTGTCCTTATCTAGCTTTAAATATTTTCTTTTGTGGGATTCCACGGTCTCAACATCCCCTTCTAGTGGCTCATTTCTTTCTTCTTTTCTTTGTCTACTTTAATAATCTCTTGATCCGCCTCCCATAGATATTACGTATCTTTTAAAAGATATTCAACCTATCTCATCTACTCGATCCTCTATTGTTCCTACCAATGGAAACGAAACCATTTGTTGGTTAATGATATCTCTTGTCTGAGTTTGTGCATTATCTTGAGTGACCCAAGGTTCATGTCTATTCGGGGTTCCAACAAAGCCTCTACAACTATCATCCCTCTTGGTAAACTAGAAGGCAACGCAGTGCACAGGGTGCACTGCGTCGTCTCACCTGAGATAATATTAATGGGTGGCTACAATACTCATGTGTTTGCAGCCTAGGATTGAGTGGGGGATATGATAATTGTACGTTGAGAGTTCTATTTTAACTTATTAACGCACTATGTTGTCATTTACGATTACACGGGAAATATAACAACTAATTCATTTAGCATATCAATATCTATTGAAGAAAATAAAGAAACACATGCATTCAATCACATAACATAGGTTTTATTGTGGTTCACCCCCTCCTGGGCTACGTCCACAAAGATCTAGCTCTTAGCTCTCTTATTATAGTAGTTCTGAAACTACAGCGCCGCGTGATTTATAACTCATCTTAGTTGGGTTGAGGTCTATTATGAGGTGGACTAGATCGCACCAAGCTCCTTAGCCTGCAATCTGGCCTTCAATATCTACCCTCCTCAATCCTCTCTAGCTCAACATCTTACAAAATTAAGTCATATAGCAAAATATTACATCACATCCGCTTCCTCGCATTTGTCTCCCTCTATGAGACCTAGGTATCTATATTCATATGTTTCTAGCTCGCCAGCCATTACAATGTGTTGCAAAAACCCTAACCATAACATCGTTAGGTCTTCCATGCATGCGTGCATGTTTCTCTTCCTTCCAGTTGTTTCTTCCCTCGTGCATGCCTTCTTTCCCAAAATCTCCTTTCTTTCCACTTTGGCCTGCTTCCAACAACCATCAAACCCCCTCAAGCATGACGTCAAGCCTTAAAAAGTGACGCTTTGCCTCTCCTAGGCAAGTTGTTTAGGTAATATGGGTTGGGTAAGATCCTCCATGATGCCATGTAATCCCCCAAAGGCATGTCTCTGTGATCCGTTGTGTGGGCCTACAACATCCAACCTACGGAATTTTTTCCCCATGGAAGCCCAAGCTAGGATTTTTCTTCCAAACCTAGCCACCAAGCAAGGTCCTGCAAAACAAAAGGGTACGCCCTCCAAATATCTCAAGTCAAAGATATCATGACAAGTGTAAAACAAATCTAATAAACAAGGCACCTAAGCATTTGCATAAAACTACCTCATCAAAATAAACAAATGCTCAACGACCCTATACAATTGACTAAGTTTAAGTATGGGAGGGGTGTCATAAAATTCCTATTGATTAGACCAAAACCCTCAAGTAGAGGATGCTCTCAATGATGTCCTTTCAAGGTTATGTAATGGAAGATGATGTGGAAAGGTATTTAGAGTTAATATGTCAATGAGTTTCATGACATACAAGGGCTCGTTCTATCTCATTTATGGGTGCCTTTGTAGAGGGTGTGTGGCACCTTCATTTCCAATGCACTTTTTCCAAACTCATATTCTTTCCATTCTTCATTTATTTCATTTTTTAAGGAATACGTTGAAGGCCATTGTCTTGTCTTGGTGTCTATATAAATACAATGTCATTCACAAATACCTCATGGAAATGAGAATGTTGGCTCGTGATGAGACCCCTTTCTCTCAGTTGTGTAACTGAGAGCCATTACCTTGTCTTGTTGACCAGATGATGGTAATGTCATACCACTAAATACCCATGATCATGATAGGTCGGCTCATGATGAGACCTCCCATCCTCCAACTAACCCATTAAGCATTCACTATAACTTTTTTTTGTAGGTCCCCCATTTCTTATAGAGAAGAGTTTCATTTATTTCTTGGGGATCACTGGGTAAAGCATCTCGAAGGTCTATATTTAGTCTTTTATCTTTTTATAGAAAAACAATCCCTATGTTCCTTCATCCCATTCTTCCCATGAAATGAGGTACATTCCCTTCTTGGGTCACTAAAGTCAAAGGGCCTATAAGAAGACAATATGATGGGAGTGTAATGAGTGGAAGGTGGTAAGTATGGTCAGGAATGGTATGATAACCCCTCAAGGGGCCCCTAGTTGAAAACCTTCCCAAAAGGTTGGCCAATTACTAGGAAATCTATGACACTCACCAAGGTGAAACAAGGTCAAAAGAATAATGTCCAAGCATGCGTTCTATAATCAAAAGAATCTCAAATAAAACATGTTTAAATGCCTTAAATATTAGGGTGATTACCTACCACAATATATGACTTGTATCGCATGGAGAAAGACCCATTTGTCTTCTAGAAGATAGTTGGTGTGCTGGATGCGCTAAAAATGGATAAGAATGTGGTGATAGAGCAGGATTCCATATGTGTAAGTGGACACTGTTGGTTATGTGGTCTCTTGACACTCCATATATTCAACCTGAGGGCCTCGAGACATAATCTCCTTAGTTATCCAAAAAAATGGTGATAAAATATGGCTCCTACTTGGGGACATGTGCTCATCGTAGAGTGCACAAGAACTGCAACATCTCTTGTGTCATTTTTTCATGGAAACTTGCACAGGAGACCTAGCTAAAGCATACACAAACAAAGCTTATCAAGAAAAGGAAGAGAGATACAATATGAAGAATGAGAATCAATGTATATTATGATATGTTCAATGAGTAAGTGATATTCACTCATATAGGAAATGGCATCCTATAATTAGGAATGAATGCATAATAGTGATGGTATAAAATTAGAAAGTTTAAAATATAACTAGTCAGTTAACTCCCACTGAACTAGTGTTACTGCCACTGAACTAGTGTGCTGAAAATAGAAATTTATTCAACACCCCCCCTGAACATCACTATGGAGTAAAAAATGAGTCCTGACTACTAGGCCATACTAGGTACTCATGTACAATGCAACTAATGAACACTGAATAAAAATGAGGAAAGAGGGAAAACCATGTGGGAACAAAACCCCCCCTCAAAAGACAATGCATCAAAAGAAGAAAAGGTAGTTGCTAGGCAACTTTGTTCTTCACTGCAAGACGATCCCGCAAAGTCTGAAACTTTTGCTCACTAAAATTCTTCATGAAGATGTAGAAATATTTATGGATCTGATGCAGTCATTTGGAAACCTGTCTAGTCTTGTACCTCTTGATCCTGTGGACCCATCTGCACCTGAAAATATTCCTTTCTGGTGGAAGTGGAACCAGATGCCAAGTCTGATTATTTAGAAGTGATTTATACTCATTTTTCATGGTTTCTTCCCATAGTGTATTTCCAACAACCTCATTGTAGGTATGTGGATCAGAATATTGAACCATATAGCAATCCATGGGCATCATTGGTTCAAAAGATGAAAGTACATGAGAAGGCTCCCCATGCTGAGATCGAGTCTGCCTTGAATCCAATGGATTCCCTGAAAGGATACCTACTTCCTGAAGTGTAAATTGTGCCTTATTGGGCATCTTTTGAAGCTTTAGCATTGGCTTCTTATCTGGTTGTACTACCTTCTTATTTCCATGTACATAATCTGAGTGTATAGAATCATCTCTGATGTTTGGAACTTATGGAAGCACAAGAGTATATGCATGTTGCACTGGAGGTGCATGCAAAGTAATCTCCTTATGTGTAAGTATAAAAGAGGAGTCATCATCAGAAATCTTAGTGAAATTATACAACCTTGACTTGTGATCCAACTCACCAATTGCAATGATGGAATTGCCATGCATGTCAATTAATGAAACTAAATTTGATGTAAATTCAACCTTTTTACCTTTCTGAGTGATCTGATAAACTGAGATCATATTCATAGAAATATTTGGAACGTGTAAAACATTATCAAAACTTCCATTATGGAGTTCTACTCTCCCTTCTCCTACTATTTCTACTGGAGTATCTTCCTCCATGAGAATATGGGTTCTTGAGCATGGACTCAAAGAAGTAAAACTTTCCTCTTTAGCTACCATATGATGTGATGTGCCATAATCTATAATCCATGAATCAGATGAGGAATTAATTACAACCAAAGCATGATGATTACATTTCTTAGGTGCATGGTCTTCTTCCTTCTGCTTCTTGACTCCCTCTGGAATGAAGTTTCCAAGGTTTTTCTGTTGAAGTGCATGTTCCATAAGATCGATTTGTTTCTTCATGCATGTGGATTCTTCATGATTCAGTTTATTGCAGTAAGTTCACTTCTTTCCCTTCCTCTTCTTCTTGGAATTTGAAGAGTCTTTGGAACTTGAAGAATCGTTAAAGGGTTTGGAATATACCTCCTTATCGTTTTGTTTCTCCTTCTCATTCTATTTGGATGATCATTTTCCATCATGCATGGTGAGTGCATGTTCTTTGGGATCCTTCATGAAGCCCATATGTATGATTTTTTTCTCCTCACGTGTGAGAGAATCAATGAACTAAGCCATCATAGGAATTTTCCAATTTGTTCCAAAAAGACATCTTCCAGAATGGAAATTGGAGACATATACAGCGTATTCTGGCCCTAGCTTGGCCAATATTGTTATAATAAGTTGTTTCTCTTGTGTAGACTTTTCAATACCACATTCACCCAATCTCAATATCAAATACTTAAATTTAGTAAATAAATCCTGTGTATTATCAAAACTTTTAGGGTCTAAGGTATTCAACTCTACCTCAAGCATATGACCTCGCATCTCATCCTTGTTTCCAAAGAGTCCTTCCAAGGTGGTATGGATATCATTTAGAGTATTTCATGTGGAAACATGAAACCATAAGTCAATGGATACTAACTCAATAATTAGTCATGTGGCCTCATCCTTATGGTTCGCCCATCTGGTCTTCTCAAGCATTGATGTAGGGTTTTTTTTGTCGCCATTGTCAAATTATACAGTCATTTTCTTTTGAGTTGGAATGTGTCCTTAAAATTCCATTGAAAATAGTTGTATGGTGTGATTATTATCACCATACTTGATTGAATAAGTTGCATCGCCTCCATCCCTGCTATTGATTTTGAAAAGATCCTGAAAACCCAGATCATGGATTTTGAGATATGACAGACAGTTCTATGGCAGTTATAGATATGATAAAACATCTATATCTCATAAAATATGATGTGGGTTTTGGATATTTTGGTGAGAATAAGAATCCCTATGTCATATGTCTCTCGTCAAAATTTCAGCCTGACCTAGATCGTGGATTTCGATATATGGCTATTTTACTACATAGACCCAATTTTCTGGAGGGCTACTGAATCATCGCACCCTAGAGAAGGATAAAGTGTGATGATGTTGAATCGTCACACCCTAGTGAAGGACACAGTGCGATGATTGTAAAAACTCAAACGTTTCACCTCGGATGAACAACACAGTGCGACGACGTCGCACCTTGGCTATGTATAAGATGCGACAATGTTTCGATGATTCCAATCGTCGCACCTTTCGATAGGGATAGGCCATGACAGTTGCGGAAACTAGGTTTACACAAACCCTCTTTCTCTCTTCTCTGGATTATTTGGGTTTCTCCAAGTAGCTGAGCTCTGATACCATGTCATTGTTTCATGGAAACCTACACAGGAGACCTAGCTAAAGCATACACAAACAAAGCTTATCAAGAAAAGGAAGAGAGATACAATATGGAGAATGAGAATTAATGTATATTATGATATTTTCAATGAGTGAGTTATATTCACTCATATAGAAAATGACATCCTATATTTAGGAATGCATCCATAATAGTGATGGTATAAAATTAGAAAGTCTAAAATAAAACTAGTCAATTAACTCCCACTGAACTAGTGTGCCAAAAATAGAAATTTCTCCAACATCCTAGTAGGCTTGTGCCTACACTGAAAAAAGAAACCATAAAATAGAGGGTGGTTCTATCACCCTTCGTCCATATACATCAAAATCCAAATGAAAACTAATCTAGAAAAGAAAATTTTATCATTTTTTAAAATTTATGAACTAAGCATGAAATCATTATGCAAGTAGAGAAAAATTAAATATGAAATGCATCTAAACTAATATGAGAAATCAAGATGAAAATGCAAGGAAATCAAGATGATCATCCTACTTACCTGGGGCCTTGGCACTCTGAATATTAGGCGATATATGATGTCAGGTGAAGTCATCCAACCAATGTAACCAATTGATCATCCCATCAAAGCATCTCCCCATGTGCTTGATTATGTAAAACAACAAAGATAAGGAAATCACGTAATGATCATGAGCATATATAGATATATAATCAATCGCGAAATGAAACTCATCGATATGGGTGGGAGGGAAGAATTTATGTTGGAAAGAATATATGAAACTCTGATCATCCAAAGAATCATTCCTGAAGTGATAGCCACAATCTTGATCAACCCATATCTAAAAAGGACTATTGTATATAGAAGAGAGTTCATATCCATTCACGCACAAAGATCCACTGCTTGTTGAAGACTGAGAGGAGATGAGATATCAGAAAAAGACTGCATGGATTCTTGGATAAGAATATATGCAGTAAGGGACATCCTTAGGTCTAGAGAAAAAAAAATGTGGCCTCTTCATCTGTGAATCCCTGTAGAAATCATCGATATGAAAATACTTCATCTTTGTAAATTGAACCTTAGATCGCTTTGATATTCCAACGTTCTAGTATTCCTCCAAAATTGAGGTTGAAGGTGGATGAGAGTCCTCATAAAACAAGTCTGTATCCCCAAAAATAGATGCATCACAAGTCCCAAGGGATGACTGAGAATCATCTTGAAAATGTTGCAACCGGTTATCCTTGAATAAATCTATAATCATGTCATCATCAGGCCACTAAACATATGAATCATATACGCATGAAAATTATTCCTCTGAAGATGAAAACTCAAACCCCCTTTCTTGAGGGCTACCCTCTGTTGAAATAATGTAACTGCAAAGAGTATTCTTATTATTATTGTTATTTTATTATTAATATTAATCCCCATTGTGGATTAATCATGTTGGTAATTGTATAAGGACCAAATCCCCTTTTGCGGATTGGTCATCGGACAATTATAAAGGGCAGAACAAGAAGTCCGCCCCAGCGGTTATTATTGAAGACCCAGAATTAATTAAAGGTGGGTTTACCCACCCAGAGTGAGAGGTCAGCCCTACCAGTGAAACCCTTTCACACGTGTCAGTCTTGTATATATAGGAGGCTAGCACCTCACTTCTAACACACAACTCACTTGCTAATTTCTCTTATGAGGCAAGCTGCAATTACTAGAGAGAGGAGAAGAAGAGTGGCGCATCTCTTGGGGAGGACTATCTGTATTGGTTTGAGTTATCTCTTGAACATTGTATAAGCTATTTATGATAAGGAAGTTTTTGTTGGGTTTTCTTCCCCTAGAGGGTTTCCCAAGATAAATGTTGTGTCTCTTGTGAATGTGTATTTCTTAGTGATCTTGTTCTTATGATGCTCTTATCTATTGAAATGCAAAGAAATATAATAATGGCATAAACATTAACATGGTATCATAGCCAACCTGAAGAAAGCACAATTTGCAAGAGGAAAAACGTCACTGTTGCAGCACCTGCAAATTAGGGTTTTGCAAAAGTAACACTTTTCAGATCCCTAAACATATAGAAAGTTGCGTCCTCCCCCCAGGATAAATTTGGCACCTAGAGCGCACCTTTTCAGTGGTTGGATTTCCTGGAAAGTGAAACCCTAGTTTCACAAAAGTACCAGAAGTACCAGAAAACCAGTACCAGAAGTACCAGAGTACCAGAAGTACCAGAAGCACCAGTCCATAAATCCGCAGATCAGATTTGACGGGGTAAAAATTGGATTTTCTCAGATCCAAGCATACCAAGCTACTCGCCTCAGCCAAGCGCACCTCCTGGTAAGGTCAAAAGTTGATTTTAAGCATTTTCAATTTTTGGTCATTTTCGTAGCCTCAAGTACAAGATGTCTGCAAGCACAAATCTTGTGGAGAAATTAGAAGGCATAGACAACTTCTGTGCCTGGAATTATAGGATCGGTCTGATCCTTGCAGAGAATGACCTAGAAGATTTTATCAAAGAAGAAGTGGAGGAACCTGAAGATGCCGTAGAAAAACCAAAGCATCAGAAGGACTCAATCAGGGCTCAAAGAATCATTGCAGATTCAATCAAAGACCACCTGATCCCGTATGTATCATCCAAGAAAACTCCGAAGGAGATGTTTTATGATCTAAGCAAACTATATGAAGGAAACAACATCAATCGAAAGATGAATCTAAGAACTCAATTGAAGAATACCAAGATGCAGAAAGGAGAAATGATTCAAGAATATTTCTCCCAAATCTCAGAAATAAAAGAACAGTTAAAAGTGATTGGAGACACCATCGACGAAGACGAATTCGTGATAACATCCCTAAATGGTCTCGCAATACCTTGGGATGCTTTCATCCAATCAGTATGTGGCAGAAAAGAGAAACTATAGTTTGAGAGCCTATGGGAAGAATGCACCCAAGAAGAGACAAGGGTAGCCAATCGTGAAGCACTACTAGCAAGGGACGATGATCAAGCCCTAGCTACTCATACAAAAGGAGGAAGGAAGAAACCCTACTTCAAAAGGGAATCTCATAGAGAACCGCAACCATCAAACAAATTCAACAACCAAGAATCTCATTCAAGAAATTTTCAAAAGAAAGGACAACACAAGGGACAAGATCTCTCATCTATACAATGCTATCATTGTGATAAGATAGGACACAAGGTGAATAATTGTCTAGTCAGAAGAGAAGATTACAAGAGGAAGAAAAAAAGGCAACATGCTCACATAGCCAAAGATGAAGAACCACCTATGAAGATGATTAAGGACCATGTCTTGATCTCAGCTCTCTCAGGATCTGTATCACCTGGAGAGGACACATGGCTCATCGATAGCGGAGCATCAAAGCATATGACGGGTAAGAAAAATACTCTCTCTTGTATTTCAGAAAAGAAGTTTTCTTAGAAAGTAACTCTTGGATATTATTATCAATATCCCATCAAGGGAATAGGAGAATCAAACTACAAGCTAGATTCAAAAAACTCAATAACAATGAAGGACGTACTCCATGTATCGGGCCTAAAGAATAACTTACTCTCCATATCAACATTAGAAAAGAAAGGCTATAGAGTTGCCTTCATAGATGGAGAAGTTCTTATGTGGGCTAAAGGAGAAACCTTAAATGAATCAATCATCACCGGAAGTGAAGAAAATGGCTTATATAAGCTGAAGGGTCACCCAGAAACTTCCATGACCCATGCCATCGAAAACTCATGTGAACTTTGGCATAGAATATTGGCCCACATCAACTACAAGGCGCTACCATACATATGCAAAGTTTTCAGAGGTTTACCAGAACTCACGGTTGATCAAGAAGGAATATGCAATGGATCAAGAACATCAAGAACCCTTTTCAAAAGAGGGATAGCAAAGTAGAAGGAGCATTGGAACTCATCCATTCATACGTGTGTGGCCCAATGCCATCATCCTCCATTAGCGGGTTTGTATACTATGTATCATTTATTGATGATTATTCTCGTAAGACCTGGATATATTTCTTAAAATCTAAAGATGAAGTATTCAGTAAATTCAAGGAATTCAAAGCCTTGATAGAGAATCTTTCCGAAAGAAAGATTAAAATACCCAGGTCAGATAATGGAGGAGAATATACTTCAAAGGAGTTCATGAACTTCTGCAGAGATGTTGGGATCAAGAGGGAACTCACTACTCCCTATAATCCTCAACAAAACGGTGTAGCTAAAAGGAAGAACAGAACAATTATGGAAGTTGTAAAGACCATGCTTCATGATCAAGATCTTCCTATGTGCTTATGGGTAGAAGAAGCAATGGCAGTTGTTTATGTGCAGAAAAGATTATCCCATAGTGCAATTGGGTTCAAGACCCCAGAAGAAATGTTCACTGGAAAGAAGCCAGAGGTAAGCCATCTCAAAATATTTGGTTGTCCATTATTTATTCATATACTGAAAGAGAAAAGAAATAAGTTGGAACCCTCCGAAAAGAAGGGAATATGTGTGGGATACTGTGAGGTATCCAAGGCCTTCAGAATCTACATACCTGGTCACCGCCATATTGATATCAGCAGAGACGTGACCTTTGATGAAGAAGCAACACTTAAGAAATCGAGAAGATGCCAGATTGAAGAAGTATATGAAGATGAACCTGTAAATCCCAGGACTATAGAATCTGTGAGGGAAGTTCCCAGAACTGCAAAAACTGTAAGGGAAGTCGTAACTTCCCCTGATGAGGAGACTCCTGAAGATCATGATATAACAGAAGTTCAAGAACCTCCTCAAATGAAATTCTCCCATAAAATAAAGCCTGTTTGGGCAAGAGAGATTATTCAAGATGGAGAGAAGTATGATGTTCCAGAAGGAACCACGAGACAGGTGAAAATACCAAAGCCATTCTCCAATTACATGACTTTGATGTGCAATCTACTTGATGAAGAACCCACATGCTTTGAAGAGGCCATTCAAAAGAAGGAATGGGCAGATGCCATGACAGAGGAATACCAATCCATAATAAATAATGATGTATGTGAAATAGTTCCTAGACCAAAAAGTAAGGATGTGGTATCATCAAAATGGCTCTTCAAAATAAAACATGGTGTTGATGGAAGTATTGAGAAATATAAAGCAAGATTTGTCACTCGTGGCTTTTCCCAGAAGGAAGGTATTGACTATGAAGAGACATTCGCTTATGTGGCTAGATACACTTCAATCAGAACCATTATAGCTCTTGCTACCAAGATGAAATGGAAGATGCACCAGATGGACATGAAGACATCTTTCCTGAATGGTGTTATCGAAGAGGAAGTGTATATAGAGCAACCCCAAAGATTTGAGGTTGAAGATAGGAAGTCTCATGTCTTTCGATTGAAGAAATCCTTATACAGATTGAAGCAAGCTCCCAGAGCTTGGTATGGCCGTATAGACAGTTTCTTTATGAGCTTGGGCTTTACCAAGAGTAAAGCAGACTCAAATCTCTACTTCAAAATTATGGACAATGACCCAGTAATATTACTACTGTATGTAGATGACTTATTCTTAACTGGAGAAGAAAATCTCATCACTGAATGTAAACAGAGACTTGCCGCAGAATTTGAAATGAAAGACCTTGGTCTAATGCATTAATTCTTAGGCCTTGAGGTATGGCAGAGTCTAGAAAGAATCTTCCTTAACCAAGGGAAGTACACAGTCAAAATCTTAAAGAAATTCGACATGCTAGAATGCAAGTCCATGAATACTCCCATGGAAGCGAAGTTGAAGTTGTTGGTCGATACTTCGTTAGATTTGATAGATGCCACACTGTACAGACAAATTATTGGATCACTGATGTACCTGATGAACACCAGACCAGACATTTGTTTTGCAGTGAACACCTTGATTCAGTTTCTGGTAGAGCCCAGACGTGTTCACCTAGTGGTTGCAAAACATGTGATGAGGTACCTTAAAGGTACAATGGATTATGGTCTCAGCTATTATGGAGATCATGAATTCACATTGAGTGGATATACTGATGCAGATTGGGCAAGAAGCATTGCAGACGGAAAAATCACTTCTGGATGTTGTTTCAGTTTGGGATCAGCCATGATCTCATGGCAGAGTAGGAAGCAATCTAGTATTTCTCTCAACACAGTGGAAGCAGAGTACATTGCCGCATGTTCTGCTAGCTGCGAAGCTATATGGCTTCGAAAGTTGCTAACAAGCCTATTTGATTTGGAGATGAGAGAAACCGTGATTCTATGTGACAATCAAAGCTACATAAAAATGACAGATAATCATGTGTTCCATGACAGGTCAAAGAACATAGAGATACGCTATCATTTCATCCGCAACATGGTACAAAGAGGAGACTTGAAGCTCCAGTACATTACCACGGATGAACAGGTTGCTGACGTGTTGAATAAGCCTCTATCTCATGTAAAGTTTGAACACTTTCAAGATAAGCTTGGTATAGTCCGAAAGGACCCTCCCTGAAAGGGGGAGCATATATATTTTCCTTTCTTCTGACCTCACTGTTAGACGTAAAGCAAGATGAGTCATTGCTTCTGACCTCGCTGTTAGACTTAAAGCATGACATTGTGTGTTCCTTGCTTCTAACCTCGCTGTTAGACATAAAGCAAGATGAGTCATGCTTCTGACCTCATTGTTAGACGTAAATCATGACGTTGTGTGTTCCTTGCTTCTGACCTTACTGTTAGATGTAAAGAAAGATGAGTCATGCTTCTGACCTCGCTGTTAGACGTAAAGCATGACGTTGTGATTCCTTGCTTCTGACCTCGTTGTTAGATGTAAAGCAAGATGATTCCTCGCTTATGACCTCGTTGTTAGACGTAAAGCGAGATGTTGATGTGTTCCTTGCTTTTGACCTCGTTGTTAGACGTAAAGAAATATGAGTCATGCTTCTAACCTCACTGTTAGATGTAAAGCATGACGTTGTGATTCCTTGCTTCTGACCTAGTTGTTAGACATAAATTGAGATGATGATGTTCCTTGCTTCTGACCTAGTTGTTAGACGTAAAGCAAGATGTGACTGGCA
>ML778810.1:472928-483653 GCA_009831015.1 Picea engelmannii
AGGACTATCTGTATTGGTTTGAGTTATCTCTTGAACATTGTATAAGCTATTTATGATAAGGAAGTTTTTGTTGGGTTTTCTTCCACTAGAGGGTTTCCCAGGATAAATGTTGTGTCTCTTGTGAATGTGTATTTCTCAGTGATCTTGTTCTTATGATGCTCTTATCTATTGAAATGTAAAGAACTATAATAATGGCATAAACATTAACACCCTCAATGTCATAAATAGGGTCTCTATAAAAAATGAGACGACCAATATCCCACCTACGTCTACTAGTGTGTATGAAAGTGTCTATATTCTCATCAACCATATCTAAAGGTTCCTTCATAATACCATCAGCATAAATGATCATCTCTTTTTCTTCATGTGTAGAAGGAGTAGAGGCATGGACGTCTTCAACTTGATCTTCAAATTCTTCATTGAGGCTAGTTGCTTCTTCAACTTCATGAGTAGGAGGAGAAAAGAGTTGGACAACCTCAACTACATCAGGTGGGAGAAAATATAATGATGCCTCGACATGTTGTGCTTCATTAGGATTATTTTTTCTCTTCATGGGCATGCTCCTCCATCACCTCAATATTACACGAGGATTGATCCTTACTGCAAAGTGATTTTTTTTCCTTTTTTCAAAAGGATTTGTCATATCCAAGGGCTCTTCTTATACTTCTTCATTTCCAGAGTCATGGAATAAAACATAATCAAGTTCTTCAAAAGGGTCACGACTCATCATGTTCTCTTATTGATGTGCAAGAGGAACAGATGTATGGATGTCCTCATCAAGTGGAAGGGAAGATACTTCATCTTCATCATATGTCTCATGCATATCTTCTTCATCAGGTTCTTCTTCAATCGTGTCTCCATCCTCATCTACAGGAAAATCTTCTCTGCAAAGAACGTCTTTGAGCTCTTTGAAAGTATCTTACAAATTTTGGGTAGTTGGTTGGTAGTGCTTGAGAAATTCTTCAATGAGAATGGTAGAAGAAAGGATGTTGTTCGGGTTACTTGAGTGTGCAAGAAAAATCCTTTGACTTGATTCCAGTGAAGATACAAAAATATTCATTAGCACGTCCTCATATAGCACATATAGGCTTGAAGCATACTTCATATAATTGATGACATGGGTGACTTCTAGAGTTGGATCACCATTAAATCTAGGGAAACTTTTCATCCACTCTGGGGAGAAATGATTTGGATATCCAAGGATATCCTGAACATCAAAGGAGGGATAAACCTTATGGAATTCCCATTGTAAGTGTCGTGAGGCCATGGTTCCATTACTTAGGGTAATACCTCAATGGAGTCACCAGATGAGCTCAAGGCTCATCAAAGGGTGGAAGGGATAAGGTGGGTTCTTGGAAGGTGGAGTCTCCATATGAGCTTCAATGAGAGCTCATCAAGGGTGGAAACAGATAGTCCCTTAGGTGGAGTCACTAGAAAAACTTGGGAAAAGGGTTTGCGATAGGTTTCCAATGTGTTGTTAGGGTTTGGAAGAGGATTCAAAATCATCCCCGACAACGGTGCCAAAATGTTATCGCACAAGTTGTAGGTTGGGAAAAGCTCGACCCAAACCACAAAATGAAGATAAATAAAAGAGCACATATCCACTGTCACCTTAGGAAAGTGTTCCCGTCACTTTAGAGGTGAAGTGGTCACCTCAATGGGGGAATCACGGTGACCCTAGGGGGTATTCAGATGGAAAGTGTGATGTATGAGTGAATTACCCTATAGTTCAAGCTTATATGTGTAGAGAATGGATTTGATTAAGGTTTTAATGGTAGCCAAGAGTTTCCAAGAAGTAGTAGACCTTCTAAACGTCTAGTGTACCTGCCCAAGACACAAGAAAGGCAATGATACAAACCCAAATATATGGTGGAAAAGCAAGTTAATATTGTTGTCCCTAATTTCAGTAGTTAGTAGCAGTATATATCATAAATGAAAATTATAATGAATGTTGCAAACATGTTGCTAAAAGTCTAGTTGAAAGAGAAAGAGATAAACTAGAAAAAACTAGATCAACCCAAGTAAGATAGGATTAGAATTTAGCAATGAAAGCAGGTTGTAACAAAAAGATAATTGAAGAAATATTTTGCAGCATTATGGATGTAACAAACAATTTATTACAGCAAGAATATCAGCCACTAAAACTTTCCCAAATTATACCAAAAAATGCTCCAGGCTTAGTAGTTTATGTGGGCAAACTTTAAGCAACTTTCAGTGGTTGATTGAAGAGTTATTAGAGAGGTTTGATTAGGGTTTTTGAAGCCCTAATGGTTGTAGATAAAAAATTTAACAGCAGAAATAAATACCCCTTTATATGGGACACCCTAGTGGCTTAGAGGTGTGCTAGGCACAAGAAACAAAACCCAGATTGCAAAAAAGTTAATATGGAAAAAATTAACATTTTTCAATGCACTATTTTATTTCTCCAATGAAAAAATATTCAGATTAGTGCCTTTAAAATTGGGTGAATTGGGTCTTGGATAAAATATTTATATCAACAAATACCCTATGGTTGTAATCCATTTTACTCCCTAGGGTATTCCAATCAAACTTAGGGTAAATCTAAGAGGGTATACACACTTGTATTCCTCCTAGAAACCCTTGCAAAATAACTTGTTAACTTTAGCAATTTAGATGAAGATTAATGGAGGTTTTATCCAACATACTCCTCCTAGGGTTTCCAATAAACATAACCAAGAAAGAGAAAGAAACAATTAGCAATGCATAATTTTCCTTACCAATTCCAAGAAATAGAGATCAAAACCCTAGTTTCACCAAGAAAATCACCATTCAAGATCAAGACAACAAGCTTCCAAGAGGTGTGCCTTACTTAGCTCCATCCATTCATCAAGATATATCACCAAAATACATTTTCACAAGAGAGAAACACCATATTTCCCAAGAATAGAACAAATTTCAGCAAAGTACTTCTCACAATGGGAGAGTTATGTTATGAAATGAGATTCACATGATCTCTATTTATACAAAAGTCTTAAAACATAGTTTGTCCACTTAGAAAGGGTAAACCATAAGATAAGGGGTCAAAAACCCTTATATTACCCCTTGAACCAAATAATAATATTTCATTTTCACTTTAACACAATAGATCAAACCCTAAAAATAAGATGACGTCATCCCTTTATGGGACGTTTTGACATTTTGAGAAAGTCATTGGGGCTCCTTGAGCCTCCTCATCATGTGATAGGGTCAATACATTTCTTCTCCATTAAAAACATGCCAAGTTTCAATGTGAAATAACTCCATCACCACCAAACCCCCTCAAGCATGACGTCAAGCCTCAAAAAGTGACTTTTTGCCTCTCCTAGGCAAGTTGTTTGAGTAATAGGGGCTGGGTAAGATCCTCCATGATGCCATGTAAGCCTCCAAAGGAATGTCTCTGTGATCCGGTGTGTGGGCCTTCAACATCCAACTTGTGGGATTTTTTCCCCATGGCAGCCCAAGCTAGGATTGTTCTCCCAAACCTGGCCACCAAGAAAGGTCCTACAAAACAAAAGGCTACGCACTCCAAAGATATCAAGTCAAAGATATCATGACAAGTGTAAACCACATCTAATAAACAAGGCACCTAAGCATGTGCATCAAAAATACCTCATCAAATTAAACAAATGCTCAACGACCCTATATAATTGACTAAGTTTAAGTATGGGAGGGTTGTCATAAAATTCCTATTGGGTAGAACAAAACCCTCAAGTAGGGGATGCTCCCAAGGATGTCCTTTCAAGACTATGTAATGGAATATGAGATGGAAAGGGATTTAGACTTCATAGGTCAATGAATGGTCCAGATTTACTATGAAATTACAATATACATTTACAAGTAAATTTTTCCTTCGAGGGATTTTCCCCTGAACCCTCGTAGGAGGGGCAACCCCCCCTGCATTGTTGGAAGATTGGTTGTTGTCATTGATGTCAACCCTATCCATTGGCTTTTGGACCCAACATTTTATCAAAGTAGATAGACATGAAGGAAATTACACATGTAGGTACAACACCCATGGATGGATAGTATAAGTCATGCTTCTTCCGGTGGTATGTAGCACGTCACGTGGATCCTCACGATTGAGGAGAAATGAATTTTTGAAGATGACAATGTGAATTGAAACAAAAACTACATGTCGGCCCTAATGTTAAAAGGAAGTGACATAAAGGGTATAAATAAATCTCATTATACATTCATTTTTCAACACACACAAGTTTGTTAATGAACAAGGAGATATAAGTCTAATTTCAGAGGAAATATGAAGTAAAGAAGGTTGAATTTCAAGGGAGGATGAAGTCTTTTGGTGATGTGTTCTAAGGTATGTTATTTACAGGTCATCTTACCATTTTCTCTATAAATTTTTCTCTAGAACGATTTAGATGGTGAGATTCAGAGGCTATTGAGAATACATATCTAGGTACCTATGGTAAAAATTTCATCTCTTTATTCGCTATAATTTTGGAGATACACTCTATGGAAGATAGGGTTTTTGACTAGTCCTGAAGCTACTCATAAACAGGTGTTTTGGGTAAAAAAGTCATAACGTTTTCATAGAGAATCCAAATGAAGTGAAACCAATTACATTGGAAATAGTATTGTCTGTATTTTCTTTTGTATGAATTTAAAAATCTTATGTTAAATATCGAGCGCGGGGAATTCTGTACAAGTTTTCTCTCCTGAATAAACCAGAATTGAATAAGGTCTTCCATTTTGTCTATAAATCCTTTTCTAGGAGGATTCGAGTGAAACTTGGAGGAGTTTCAAAGAATACATTGAGTAATATTATCTACAGGATCAGATTATTCCAAGAAGTGAAGAATTTCAGAAGTTGAAGAAGTCTCAGGAAGCATTATCAGGTTTTATGTGATGGTTGGTTGATGGTGATAATTTAATGTAAAGTTTTATTATCTCTCATATATTCTTGGGTGGAAGGAAGGGGATAGGATGGAGAGGTCAAACCTCTCTTGATATTGGAGGATTTTATCTTCCTTTTGGAGGTTTATCCCTCCCTTTATATTTGAAATTTGTAGCTACCTTGGAATTCATTACTTCCCTTGAACAATAACTATTGATTATTTATCATATAGTGTGCACGGTGTATTGTGGTGTATTTATGTAACTCTTATACTATTGTTCATTGCACATTGTATATAATTGAATATATAATCTGGTTGAAGTATAAGTTGAAAAAGTTTTCAAATTGTACTTGATATTGATTCACCCCCCTCTTAGTATCAACAATTGGTATCAGAGCGGGTTACCTTCAGTACAGTTTAACCACTGGAAGGAAGATCCTAAGAAGAAATGGAAGACAACATTCCAAATGGGATTCCTCCATTTGATGGAAGTAATTTTGAATACTGGAGTAATATAATGGAAACTTACTTGAAAGATCTTGGGGTAGATGTTTGGTTCTTAGTTGCTTTAGGATACAATGTTTTGAAGAAACCAAAGACTGTAGCTCAGAAGGAAGAAAGAAGGAACAACAAATTGGCAATAGATATCATCCTGGATGGATTTACAGATTCAGTGAAATCCAAGGTGGGATCATGTGCATCATCAAAAGAGCTTTGGGACAAGATACAAGACCTTTATGCAAGGCAAGAAGCAGAAGAAGAAGAAGAAGCTGAAGAAAATTACAACATCTCAGATTTCAAAGAAGCAAATAGAGGTGATTTATTTTGCTTTAATTGTGAAGGAGTAGGACATGTTGAATTTGAATGTCCTTATCCAAGGATTGAAAGAGATGATACTGAAGAAGAAAATTCCAATGAAGAAGAATAAAATCATGAAGCATAAATGATTCAACAAGAAGATAAGAATCTTAAAAAATTGAAGCATGTTGAGATTGAAAATAACAATCTCAAAAACACGCATAGAAAACTAAGAAGTGAATTGGGTAGTTGTGAAAAGACAATTGAAAGCTTTAAGAAACAATTAGAAGACTTTAAGAAACTAAGAGAAGAAACCATTTCCTTGAAAACTCTACTAGAAGAATCAAGAAGAATAAGAGAAGTAAGGAATGTTCAAATCATGAAGAAAGAAGAAGATTGTGAGAAACTTGAACAAGAAGTTGTCTCATTGAGGAAGAGCTTAAGAAAATCTCAAGTGCCAAAACACTTAACACATATTGGATGCATAGGTGAAAATTCATACAAATAAGATGCAAATACCAACAAGAAGGTTGAATAAATATCTACACAGATAGTTGATGAGAAGTGGACTAGGATACCAGAAAGAATGAATGATTACAAAAGTGATGAATATCCAAAAGGACCTCCTACCTTCAGGAATAAAAGAAGCTTCAAACAATATGAAGTAAACTACAGAAGAGTAGATGATGAACCCAGATGGACTACATCACAAAGAAGGTCACTTACTCCCAGGTATCAAAATTTCTTTCTTGTTCATTGTTATACTTGCAAAAATATTGGACATAAGGAAATTAATTGAAGAATCAATGAAAGGAACAACTATGCAAGAAACATGAATGGTGTAAATAGAATATATGGAAACAATCGTGGATTTGTCAACAGAATTTATAATTAATTTTCCCCATTGATGGACAAAAATATTGTATGCTACAAATGTAATTATCTTGGTCACAAAGCATGAGATTGCAGATATATGAATGAATATGCTCCTATGCCAAATGTCCCTATGCCAACCACAGTATGGAGAAGGAAAGAGATTCCAAACAATGAATATTGTCGAATAGCATTGACCGCTAAAGAATGTAAAGAAGAAGATGAATGGTACATAAACAGTGGATGTTCTTTACACATGACTAGGGATCAAGACAAATTCATCATCTTGGAGAGAAAGGGTGGAAATATTGCATTTGGAGATGACTCATCTACCAAAATAATTGGAAAAGGTGTAGTAGAGATTGGAAGCAAAAATGTAAAAGCAAAGAATGTCATATTGGTTGAAGACTTGAAGCATAATCTACTCAGTGTTAGTAAAATGTGTGATCAAGGATATACTCTCACGTTTGACTCACAAATATGCAAAATCAAAGAAGAAGGTCAACAAGAACACAAAGTAACATTTACATCCTAGATCCACGAAAAATCTCCAAGGAATAAATAGACCATAAAAATGAAGTGTTATTAAGTGTTATATGTTCAGGGAGAGAAGCCCCAAAGAAGAGAGTTACCTTTTTCCATTAAAATCAGGGGGAGCAGCCCCACCCTTTTCCATTGATGTCAAAGGGGGAGAGAAACCGGGAGCATTAGGACAGGGGGAGCATGAGTGTTTCCATCAATGACAAAGGGGGAGATTGTTGGAATATTGGTCGTTGTCATTGATGTCAACCCTAGTCATTGATGTCAACCCTAGCCATTGGGTTTTGGACCCCAACAGTTGATCGAAGTAGATAAACATGAAGGAAATTACACATGCAGGTACAACACCCATTGATGGATAGTATAATCCATGTCGCTTACGGTGGTATGTGGCACGTCACGTGGATCCTCACGATTGAGGAGAAATGAATTTTTGAAGATGAAAATGTGAATTAAAGAAGAAACTACATGTCAACCATAATGTTAAAAGGAAGTGACATAAAGGGTATAAATACATCTCATTATACATTCATTTTTCAACACATGCAATTTTGTTGATAAATAAGGAGATATAGTTCGAATTTCAGAGGAAATATGAAGTAAAGAAGGTCGAATTTCAAGGGAGGATAAAGTCTTTTGGTGATGTGTTCTAAGATATGTTATTTACAGGCCATCTTACCATTTTAGCTATAACTTTATTTATAGAAAAATTAAGATGGTGTGATTCAAAGGATATTGAGAAGACATATCTAGGTACCTGTGGTAAAAATTTCATCTCTTTATTCGCTATAATTTTGGAGATATACGCTGTGGAAGATAGGGTTTTTGACTAGTCTTGAATCTAGTCATAAACAGGTGTTTCGGGTAAAACAGCCATAACATCTTCATAGAGAATCCAAATGAAGTGATACCAATTGAATTGGAAAGAGTACAGGCTTTATTTTCTTGTGTATGAATTTCATAAACTTATGTTAAATATTGAGCGCGGGAAATTTTGTACAAGTTCGCTCTCTTGAATAAACCAGAATTGAATAAGGTCTACCATTTTCTCTATAACTCCTTTTCTGGGAGGATTCAAGGAGTGAAACTTGGAGGAGTTTCAAAGAATACATTGAATAATATTATTTACAAGATCGGAGTATTCGAAGAAGTGAATAATTGTACAAGTTGAAAAAGTCTCAGGAAGCATTATCAGGTTCTATGTGATGGTTGGTTGATTTTGATAATGTAATGTAAAGTTTTATTATTTCTCATATATTCTTGGGTGGAAGGAAGGGGCAAGGATGGAGAGGTAAAACCTCTCTTGATATTGGAGGATTGTATCTTCCTTTTGGAGCTTTATCCCTCCCTTTATATTTGGAAGGTGTAGCTACATTGGAAGTCATTACTTCCCTTGAACAATAACTATTGATTATTTCTCATATATTGTGCATGGTGTATTGTAGTGTATTGGTGCAATTCTTCTACTATTGTTCATTTCACATTGGATATAATTGAATATATAATCTGGTTGAAGTATAACTTGAAAAAGTTTTCAAATTGTACTTGATATTGATTTACCCCCCCTCTCAGTATCAACATGCACTCCCCACGTGGAGGGGTGTACAGTTTTCCAGGGTGTAAAGTCTTCATGGGGTATAAACACAGCTGAAAACAAAGACCTATAAATCAGGAAGATAATCAGGCTCCACAACCAACACACCTCATATTGAAAAATAAGTTCCTCTACCGTCGATGCACAACCTCCTTCTGAACCCTGTACCAAACAATGAAGAGATTTAGTTGAATATAGAAGTACCAACCGTGATGGGAAACATGAATATGTCAGTACCTATAGTTGAGATGTTCAAGATCCCATATGTGAGAAGAGAAGTTTTGAAAGAATTAAAGGTATCTGATGAGGGGGAAGACCCTCATGTGATTATGATCATGTATCATGGGCGTCAAATATATGAAACCCCCCCTTTCTATATTTCACCGGGGGTGAACGGTCTCCGATTAAACAATTGTATGTTGGATTCTATGGATTCAACAAACTTGATGTCCTTAAAGGTCATGAAACAACTTGATTTGAATACAACCCTCCCATATGGAAATGTGTGGGCATTGATTCTAAGAAGGTGAAAGTTTTTGGCCTCATAGAAGACTGATCAAAATCTGGACCACAGGTCAAATTTTAGCTCAAAAATCAAAGTTCTCGGAATTGCCTCAAAATAAACAACAGCGTATCCCTCGTCATCACGAACCCAACGCAACTCGTTTCGTCTCAAGCGAACGTCGAGAACGAGAGATATTGTGATCTGTCCGAATCGTCAAACAGGTAAAAAAAATGGACATTGACTGTGCAGTCCGTACAGTCTGTACGGATGCTGACGTGGCATGATCGTTTACTGACATGGAAAAGGTGACATGGCTTGACCGTACATGCTGACATGGTATTTTATTATTGGCAGTTGTGGTCGAATCAGTTGACGACACATGGCAATTTCTTGGCAAATGTTATGGCGCCACGTGGCCCAGTCATGGGCTGCCACGTGGCACCCCGGTATTGGTTGTTGGTTTGTTATGTAAAATTATATTGGAGTCCATGGGGTTCGACCCCTGGACCTCCCCTCCACATAGTGCCTTCACAAGGACCGTCCGACCAACGGACCACCGGTTCTGACTTATTATATATGCGAGTTTTATTATATTTGAATTTGCATATTGTGTTAAATGGCAGGGGGTTGGGTCGGGGCTTAGCCCCGACCCACAGTTCTGTACTATTTCATATGACCACGGTTATAATATATTGTGCGCGCGGTTTTTTTTAATATGGTTTGAAACGGATCCAGCCCCTGTCTCATTTACGGTGTATATGACCATTACCATATGCACGGGAGTGTAATTCAAATGGATCCCCCGGTCACACACTTTATATGTCATATGACCCCAATATAAGGGTTGGTGCATGGTTTGAACGGTTTCAAACGACCCGCCACTTGTCACCGTTTCATTAGCCCTTATAAACGGAGCCCTTTTGCTATTGCGCGAGGTCGTATGGACGACTCACGTGCCCAGGTGTTAGGAGGTTAGGGGTTGGCGCGCCCATAATCGTCCTATAGTTTGCACCTTTGGCATGGTTGCACCCGGTGCTGGGTTTTCACGCTATTTATTGCGTGTGTGCCAGGTTCATTCAACAAGGGTGCATTTTGGCGAACCAGAGATAGCAAGCTTGAAGGAGGAGAATGGCAGGAGGCCTATCTTCTTCATCCTTTGGCCAATTGAGGTGTCGTAAAAGCCCAGCTAGGGGTTTTTGGGCATCCTGAATCCATTGGAACTATTATCAAGGCCATTTGAAGACTTCCTTTGCATATTTTTCACCATTGAAGTTTCAGCAAGCTCCAGGGAGCTTGAAGCCCTCATTGATGGAGGACATGTTTTGGTGAGCCTATGTCTGTTTTCTGTGATTGAATAATCATTTTTGGCTAATTGTTATTCTCTGAACACATTGGGACAGGTTTCAGAGGTTGTTAAGGACTTTTACAGGTGTTTTTTCCAAAGAGAATCTCAGGGAAGCTTATGGCCACATGTAGAAGAGGTCATGCCCGGATGAGCCATGATCCATTTTCAGAGTTCTATTAGTCATTTTTGGGGTTTTTATGTGTTCTGATCTCAA
>ML778810.1:489919-518125 GCA_009831015.1 Picea engelmannii
TGGCACCCCGATATTGGTTGTTGGTTTGTTATGTAAAATTATATTGGATTCCGTGGGGTTCAACCCCCGGACCTCCCCTCCACATAGCACCTTCGCAAGGACCGTCCGACTAACGGACCACCGGTTCTGACTTATTATATATGCGAGTTTTATTATATTTGAATTTGCATATTGTGTTAAATGGCGGGGGGTCGGGCCGGGGCTTAGCCCCGACCCACGGTTCTGCGCTATTTCATATGACCACAGTTATAATATATTGTGCACATGTTTTTTTTTAATATGGTTTGAAATGGATCCAGCCCCGATCTCATTTACGGTGTATATGACCATTACCATATGCCCGAGAGTGTAATTCAAATGGAACCCCCAGTCACGCACTTTATATGTCATATGACCCCAATATAATGGTTGGTGCACGGTTTGAATGCTTTCAAATGACCCGCCACTTGTCAGTGTTTCATTAGCCCTTATAAACGAAGCCCTTTTGCTATTGTGCGAGGTCATTTGGACGACTCGCGTGCCCAGGTGCTAAGCGGTTAGGGGCTGGCACGCCCATAACCATCCTACAGTTTTCACCGTTGGCACGGTTGCGCCTGGTGCTGGGTTTTCACGCTATTTATTGCATGTGTGCCAGGTTCATTCAACAAGGGTGCATTTTGGCGAACCAGAGACAACAAGCTTGAAGGAGGAAAATGGCAGGAGGCCTATCTTCTTCATCCTTTGGCCGATTGAGGTGTCGTAAAAGCCCAGCTAGGGGTTTTTGGGCATCCTGAATCCATTGGCACTATTATCAAGGCCATTTGAAGACTTCCTTTTCATATTTTTCACCATTTAAGTTTCAGCAAGCTCCATGGAGCTTGAAGCCCTCATTGATGGAGGACATGTTTTGGTGAGCCTATGTTTGTTTTCTGTGATTGAATAATCATTTTTGGCTAATTGTTATGCTCTGAACACATTGGGATAGGTTTCAGAGGCTTTTGAGAACTTTTACAGGTGTTTTTTCCAAAGAGAAGCTCAGGGAATCTTATGGCCACATGTAGAAGAGGTCATGCCCGGATGAGCCATGATCCGTTTTCAGAGTTCTATTAGTCATTTTTGGGGTTTTTATGTGTTTTGATCTCAATGGTACATTCTGTTTTTCCATTGGAGTTTAGAAACATCTTGTAAAAGAACTTTTGACAAATCAATCCCAGAGAGCCAAGTCCATTGATGGAGGCTCAAGGAGATGTAGCCCAGAGGGGGGTGAACTCCTTTATCATGTTGTGATTGTTCTGAATTTGATGGTTTATTTGTTGCAAGTTATGTTGTTGTGTATTTATTGAAAGTACATATATAACCATTTAAAAGAACATATCCTCACATATAAGCATTTACAAGAAGATACATGAACTTAACCCATAAGTTTATCTTGCATATTTTAACACATGAAGCAAGGTCCTGTAAAGTTTATTTTAATGAAGTAGAGGGTGCTTGCATAGCATAACAAGTGAGCCTTCTATTTTCAGATCAAAGACGTGGAGGTTTATTTGGAGGATTTCCCTCATATCAACCTCATTATGAACATAGTGGTGATTGATTTTACGGGCGCTTGGGGCATGCTCTTATCTAGAAGTTGGGATGCCACACTTGGTGGATTTCTCATCATGGACTTTACTCATGCACATATTTCTATGGGAGATGGTACTTTTGAGATTCTTTATAATCATGAGGTGGCTAGGAAATATGTGTTGGATTGGAATGACCCTGACTACATCAATGAGGATGACTTTGATTAGGATCCACAAACCATTGAGTATGACCCATGGGATTTTCCATTCCTAAAAGAAGGTTGCATAGACACACTGCTTCCACGAGTAGATGAATACAAAGAAAAGCTTGCAAAATTCCAAGGAAAAGAGCTAGGATCCATCAAGATACTAAAGAAAGAAGAAGATAGAAGAGATAAAGAGTGTGGAGAAGCTATCAAAAATATGGTCAAGGTAGAACCACCTTCACAACCTTACATTGAAAACAAATCTTACATTAACTTTGGTGAAGGAATCCTTTCACAAATGTGGGATAAGAAGAAAGGTGAGCCCAAGTATGATCAGAGAAATGATGTCTTATGGCTTGGCCCCTATGTTGTCAAGAAGAAGTCTGAGAAAGGAAAATACTACTTGTCTGACATGGATGGGAGAAAGATGTTATTACCAATTGATGGGAACCTTCTCTAACCGTATGTTCAAGGAACCTGACTTCTTCAAGGCTTGGGCCCCAGGTAGTTTAGTTGCATTCACTTTTCATGTCACATTTGATTTATCATTTTTCTCTACTTTCATTATTGCATAGTTGTTTTACATCATATGATTTTAGTGTATTATATGTTAGTTAGAATTTTTTTTTTAAATGATTTTTTTTCTTTTTAAGATTAATTGACATTTAGGATTTTTATCATATGGACAAAGCGTGAGTGAGCCACCTTGGATTTTACAGTTTTTTTTCCCATGTTTGTAGGCATGGGTCTTACCAAGAGATGTTGAGGTTCTCATTCACTCTACGGTGAGTACATGTCCCCAAGTAGGATCAGATGTTATCCCCCATTCCTAGGGATAACTAAAGATATGATGTCTCAAGGCCCTCAAGTTGAAGATATGGAGTACCGATAGATGGATTGACTGATAGTGTCCACTTACACAGATGGATCCCTGCCTCACCACCATACTTCTCCATTCATCATGATGGCATTCACCACACCAGCTTTCTTCCGGAAGACGGTGGATATTTCTCCATGAGGTAGTCAAGTATCATGGTAAGTGTCACTTTAATACTTGGGGCATTTGAATATGTTGCATTGAAACTTCTCTTGATTATGGAATGTTTTGATTGGAAATTCTTCTCTTTTCCTTATTTCACAAATCACCTTGGTGAGTGTCGTGATTTCCTAGTAAGCGGCCACCCTTGGGGAAATTTTTCTAACTAGGGGTTTTCCTTGAAGGGTTTCCATATTGTTCCCACTCATATTTACCACTCTCCATTACTCCTTCTCTTCTGTGTCCCCATATTTTAGGTCATTGGGCTTATTACCCAAGAAGGGAATGTACCTCATTTCATGGGAAGAAGGGGTTGAAGGCCTAGAGGATTGTATCTAGAAAAATATAAAATCTAATCATGAAACCTTCCAGATGCTCTCCCATGGATATCAAGAACAATGAAATGTTTCTCACAAAAATCGAGGGACCGGTAAAATAAATAACTAATTAAACATGCCAACCAAGGTAGAGCATGTGAGGCCAATGTTTTTCATGTTTAATTATAAGTATCTCACATCATCTTCAACTTGGGGAAGCATAGTGTGACCAAGGTAGATTTAATGTGGGAAATGTTTTTCATGATTAGGTAGAAGTCCCACTTTAGCTTCAACTTGGAAACACTCTAATAAATTAATGGCAAAAGGGCTTGGAAAAATCATGCATCACGGACGAAGTGTAGCACACCCTCTACAAGGGCACCCATAAATGAGACAATATGAGCCTTTGTATTTCATGAAACCCCATACCTAGAATTCTAACCCCATCCACCTCATACCCACTACATGACTTAAACAGGATTGTCCTAGGAAACCTCCCCTACTTGAGGAATTGGTTCACCCAGTAGGCCATTATGACACCCCTCCCATATCTAAATTTGGAAAATTGCACAGGGTCTTTGAGCATTTGTTTAATTTGAAAAGGTAGATTTGATGCACATGTTTAGATGACTATTGGATTAAATGTTATTTTAATTGGCATGATATGTTTGACTTGAGACCCATGGAGGGAGTATTTACTTGTCTTTGTAGGACCTTGCTTGGTGGACATTTGTGGAGGAACAATCCTTGATTGGGCCTCCTTTAGGGCATGAATCCCATAGAGTGTATGTCATACCCCCTTTTTCCCAATGTTTGACCTTGGCATTGGACAGTTGGTTGTCATTGATGTCAACCCTTGGAGAGTGATCTTGGAGATTGATGCCAACCCTTCCAGAGGTACAGAGATGTTGGAAAGTTGATTGAAACTTGTATGATCGAGATTGATGTTGAGTTAGTTGGGTAGATTTGATGTAGTCTACATGTAGCCCTAGAGGTGTTGTTATGGGACCCGAAGTTGATTAAGGAATATGGACATGAAGGACAGTGAAATTGCAAGTTAGACTCTCAAATATGGATAGTCCTTTCCGTGTAGTTTTTGATGATATGTGGTACGCCATGTGGTTCGTCGTGGTTAGGTAGATATGGTCTTGTAAATTTGGAATCCCCAAAGAGTGGTCAAGAATCCCCTAGTTGGTTATAAGTCTTAGTGAAAGGGTAAAGTGGTGGTAACAAGAAACCCCTAAAATAAGCAAAGAGGTTACTTATAAAAAGTATAAATATACCTTAAGGAGTCATTCACAAGTTCACTCACACACTCATTCATTGATTATCTATCTTGTGAACTAATGATCTTTTGCTAAGGTTGTGATGACAATTTTCTGAGGTAGTAAAGGAGGGTCGAAGGAGAAAGTATTGGGGTTGCAACAAACCCTAGTTTATGAGGTATCCATGAGTTTCAAGTCAACAGGGAGTGGATGTACATGGGATGAAATGGATTAAATCATGGATATCCACAGGTTGTAGCAGAGCGACTCGTGTGAATGTAAAAGGGCTTGTGAAAGGTTGTGAAAGGGATGTTGGTTCCAGATTTCTGAGGACTGTGGAAGAGTTACAGGTCAGTTTACAATACAACAAGTCATCTACAGGATCATAGGTAAGTCTTAAGGGTTATGGTTATGGTGTTATGGTTCATGCACGGTGATGATAGTATGTGATATGGTACATCTTGGTGATGCTATGGTACATTTATTAGTAGAATTATTGGCTATCTTGGCATCTGGTTTGGTTACATGTTATGGTGCATACTTGAGGCTTGGTATAGGTGTTGATGGTTGATGTACTTGGTGTAGTACATGGTTGATACATGGTATGGTATAGGTGTTGATGGTTCATAGTTGATACATGGTATAGTATAGGTGTTGATGGTTTATTTACTTGGTGTAGTGCATGGTTGATACATGGTATGGTATAGGTGTTGATGGTTGATACACGGTATGGTACAAGATTGGTTCATGGTATGGTGTTGATGTACATGGTTTATGTGCATGATTGGAACATGGTATGATACATGATACAGTACATGGTTGATGTGCATGGTTGTCACATGGTATGGTACATGGTATGGTACAATGTTGATGATACAAGTTGTGTGCATGGTTGATGTATTTGTTATGGTACTTGGTTGATGGTACAGGTTGTGGCATAGGTTGATGCATGGTACATGGTATAGGTTGGTACTTGGTTGAGACACATATCTTGTGATGGTATGTTGGTGATCTTGGTACATGCTTGGTAGAGGCATGTGTTGGTGATGTTGGAAATCTATTTGAGAGGTGTCCTTGGTATATGATCCATGTGAGAGTATCTAGTTGAGTATAAATGATAGTGACAGGTTGGACATGTTGATTAGTGACATGTTGGACAGGTTTATGTCATAGGTTGGATACAATGGTAGTGACAGTGTCAATGAAAATGGTAGTGATTGTGGTAATGACAGTTGATCTACACTTATATTTCAGGGCCGTGGGATGGGGCAAGTAAAGGGGGTTATCACCTCCTTTTGGTTGGTGCTGAAGAATCAAGGATTTGGAGCTTCCTTCAGGTTGGAGCCTAAGAACTAGGTGGTTGTAGCCACCTTCTGGTTGGAGCCGGAGAACCTAGGGGGTTGCATCCTCCTTCTGGTTGGAGCCAGAGAATTCAAGGAGTTGTAGATTCCTTCAGGTTGGAGCCTATAAATAGGGGATTGTAGCATCATTCTAGTTGCAGCTGGAGAATTGGGAAGTTGGTGCTTCCTATGAATGAATTCGTGATATATATATATATATATATATATATATATATATATATATATATATATATATATAAAGATAAGAAAGCATTTCGTGGTTTTCTCCCATTTGGGTTTCTGCGTAAATACTAGTGTATTGTGTTCTTGATGCGACGTTGATGTGATGCTTCTTGTGATTACATGCTTATGATATATATATATTGAATGAAATCATCGATGATACATTGATGATAAACTATTGAACATTTTTGATAAATTGAAAGAATATATGTTGTGGTTAAAAAATTTATAAAGTGCTCATACTGATTTACACACCCCTCTCAGTATTCCAACACTTAGAGGCTCAAAAATTCACTTTCTAGGGCATGAAATCTCATTGGGAGGCTAGGTTTTTGGTGGTGTTGGTGACTTGATGATCATTTGGCATTGTTGATGGAGGAAGACCCTTGCAACATGGAGATTAGGCCTTTGTATTCCCAACTACTTCCTCAACTTGCTCAATGATTTGTTCATTATGCCAAAATGTCACCCTTAGGAGGGATGATGTCATCTTTTAGGGATTGCTTATTTTGTAAATCCAAATTATATTTTGTAAAGGGGAAAAGTATGATTTTGGCCTCCCTAATTTGTGGTTTACCTTAAAGTATGTGGACAATTTTTTTTTCTTAGACCTTTTATAAATAAAGGTCGTGACATTTCATTTTTTCATATCATAACACTTGAGAATTACATATGTTTTGGCTGAAATTTTCGCCCCTCTAGGGAAAATCACATCTCTCTCTCTCTCTCTCTCTCTCTCTCTCTCTCTCTCTCTCTCTCTCTCTCTCTCTCTCTCTCTCTCTCTAGATTCTAGTTACTTGTCTATTGGAAGGAATTGGTGCACTATCTCTCTTAGTGTTTGTTCTTTCATGTGTGGTGGAATATTCTTGGTAAGGAAGAGTTTATCTTGTTAATTCTTGGACTAGGTAAGGAATTTATGCTTTGTATTGTTTCCTTCTTGGTTACAAGGTTGATCTTATTTAGATCTTGGAGGAGTATAAGGGCATACTCCCTCCACTAGGATCTACCACTATTTTTTTGGATAAGCTAGTTTGCAAAGGTTGCTAGGATGAGTAAAAGGGCTTACACCCTCCTAGATTTATCTTGCTAGGTTTTGCATGCTCTAGGAAGTAAAAGGGATTACACCCCTAGAGAATTTGAAAACCCTATCTCTTACACAAGAGACTCCATAACCCAATTGATAAGGCACTTGTCTAATTTTCATTGGAGAGACAAAATCATTTGCATTGGTATATGTGAAATTTGGAGATATTTCATTTGTTCAAGTTGGAATCTATTTTACACGCTATCTCCTTTAGCTAATTGATTTTCTTTCTGTTATAAACTTAATGATACATCCATTATGGATAATGAAAACTCTCTCTTTCACTCGTTTCTTACTAATCCCCACTAAAAGTTACTTATGAACTTGGATTATTGTTCTACTGATCATTAGCTATTATTTTGACGATTTACTTGTTCATTTTCATGGCTAGATCTTGTTTTTGTAGAAAACCTTTTCTACAGCCACAAGGATGCCCTTATAGATTATTGATAACGTAATTTTTCATCCCTCTTTCACCATCAAATATTGTGTCTAAATATTGGGATATTACCTACACTATTACATATTGGAAAAATTGTGATGATCTACTTGCAACATTATGGAAAAAATTGACCATGCTATCGAAAAATAGAGGAAATTTTAATTTTTTTTCTCCATCCTGCCCAATATTGTCACACGTGCGACGTACTTTTAAAATCATCACAATAGCGATGTGTTTTGAATTTCGTCGCAAGAGAGACGAAATCAAATGTGTGTCTCTCTTGCGATAGTGTGGACACTAGGTCCTCCCCCTCTTAACGGACACCCACTATTTGACAAAGCCAACATTGAATTGGTCAACTTTCATTTGAATTGCGACGTTATAAAATCTATAAATATGTTGCATTTTACAGATGTTGTAACAATTTTTCTATAAAAAAAATGGTTCAAAAAGGGTATAAGGTCTTCTTGGCGAACAAAAAACAAGTTTTTTTCATATGTTATAATAGAAAAATATAATAGATATTCTACTATACACCACTCAATTTTACAAGATAATCATCAGTATATGTCTATGGGGAGGAATGTCAGAAAACATTAGAGGTGGGAAAAGAATTAAAGACGGTGAAAAGGGTGATGGTAAAAGTTATTTCCCTTGCAAAAATTGGTGTATTAGACGTCCCAAAAGAGTTTTAATAGAAACAGCTAAAAAGCATTGTATAAAATATGGGAACATGGATGGGGGATCACATGAATATAGTCCCATGGTAATTAGATATATATATATATATATATATATATATATATATATATATATATATATATATATATATATATATATATATATATATACATACAAACAATCATACAAAATATATATATGATTGTTTGTAATTATAAAGTTAGAGTTGCCCCCTAACTTTCTGCAGAAAGAACCAAGTAGTAGCAGAAATGATGTTGTACAATATCAGGAACATGAAGTGGATAATGAAGATCAATTTAATGATCCCATGGAAGTGGATAATGAAGATCAATTTAATGATCCCGTGGAAGTAGATAACAATAATAACATAGTTCAACTTGATGGGATAAATCAAATGATACAAGACTTATTCGATCATCCAGATGAGGGTCATGGGGACATTAGTGATGGTATTTATGATGAACTTCTGATTGAAAAGGCAAATAAACGACTTTATAAAGGGTCAAGAGAAAATCTTCTCTCCACCGCGTTGATGTTGGTGAACTTAAAGGTTATGAATCATTTTTCGAACACTTGTATGACACAGATCCTAATGTATGTAATAGGTGTTATCACATCTACATAAAGGTTGACTTTTCCCCCTTTTTTTTAGTGTTAATTAATGTGTAAAATAAAAATGCAATATTTACAATTACTATTCTTTACATTAACTAGTTATTTTCTATGTTTTAGATTGTTAGGTGAATTTTGTTACTCATCAAATATTTTACCTCGCACATATCGATATTTACATTCCATTATGAAAGACACTGGAATGGAGTATCAAAGTATAGATTCATGTCCTAATGATCATATTATATATTATGGACAAAATTCCTGGTATGTGGTATCAATAGATATCGAACCGATCAAGTAACGAAAATGGTGCTTCGAAAGGTTCTCAGGCATATTCCCATCATTCCACATTTGCAGTGGTTGTTCAAGTGCCAAAACATAGCACAATTTATGGATTACCATGCACGAAAGAGAATTGAATATGGCGTTCTTCGAATGCCTACAGATGTTTATGCATTTAGGGAAATTGCTACAAAAATGGCCAAAATTTACAGATGAACCTTGTAATGTTAGGCTTTCATTCGCAACTGACAGTGTTAATGCATTTGGAGAGATTCAATATGTTTACTCAGTGTGGCCTATTTTTTTTATCAACAATATCATTCCTCCTTGGATGTCAATAAAGAGGGAGCACACAATGTTGAAAATGATTGTTCCAGGTATTTGTTTACATTAATTTTTTCAAATGTAAATTTTTCATTTGTCTCTTTTTTTGCATAATATATTTTATTTATTTATTTACGTATATATACATACCATGGTAGTAATTTCGTGTAATTTCAAACAATTAGGTAAGTACCAAATTAAAGATATGAATGTGTATATCGAGCCTCTTATCGACGAGATACTAAAGTTATGGGAGGGCATCACTATGTATGACATCTGTAAACCAATTGGGCAGAAGAGATTTCAATGTCGTGGAATATTTTTATGGACATTTCATGATGCCCCGAGACTAACACATTTTTATGGTATGTAACGTTCCATATTGCGAGCTTGAATAGCATATAATTAATTGAATATATCATGCATGTTGTTTAAATAATCATTTTGTATATTAATAATTCACATTAATCCATCTGTTGCAGGTCTTCAAACAAAGGGTAAAGTTTCATGTCCAGTTTGTGGTCCTAAGATGAAATCTCGTCAGTCAAAAAGTTTAGGAAATGAGGTGTTTGATGAGTATATACACTTCATCTCTAACAACCATAAGTGTCGTACTGCTGAAAAAAAGATATTTTCAATGGGAAACAAGAGATTGAACTAAAACCACAAAGAATGGCACCTCGACTATGGAAGTTGGCATATGACAGAATTAATCCTCAAGGTACGCATCTTTTTTATGTATCGTAAATGGAATCATGTTTTGAAATTTTATTTTAATTATTCAATTTATTTTATTGCATTTGATAAATAGTGTTCTGATTTGTTTTATGCTTCATCAATGTCATCGTCGTGAAGGTAGTAATAATGGGCTTCCACGAGGAATGAAATGCTATCCCACTCAATTTAAGAGGTTTCCTTACTATGAGGATCTAAAAATAGTTCATTTGTTTAATACAATGCATATCGGGAAGAATGTGACAGAAACATTATGGTGAATCATAGATGGTAGGAGGGATAAAAAAAATTGTCAAAATTTGTAATGACATTCAGGAAGCCAATAATGTAATGCAAAGTGTGATCCGATCAAATAGTGATGGAGATCAAAATAACCTTCCATGGTTATTAACAGAGCAACAAAGCAATGGTGTAAAATAGGTCATTCAAAGAATTAAATTTCCCACAGGTTTTTGTTCAAACATAAAGAATATCTTAACGAAGAAAGGTGAATTTGGTGGGGTAAAAACACATGATTGGAATACCTTCATTAAGGTATTTAATAATTTTAGTATTCATATTTATATATTGGTCGTATACATTTTTTTAGATTTTTATTTTTTTTGTCTAGTTTTGAAACAAGTAACAATTTGGTTTTATTGTTACGGTATGTTCTACCTCGATCTCTCCAAAACGACTTTGAAAACAACGTAAAACAAGTTATATATGATCTTGGAAAATACATGAGGTAAGTAGCTGCAATATATATCCAAAAAGTTTTTTCATTTTTTTGTTGTACTTAATGACATGTGTTTTACTTGTAATGTAATATGTATTATGTTTTGTTGAAACATGTTGTTTTCCTACGCCATGATCTATAGATGGTTGTCATTGAAAGAAATCCATGAAGATGATATAAAGTATTGGAAGAGAGAAATTCCTCAACTAATGTGTGAAATGAAAAATTATCTACCTCCATCATTTTTCAATGCACAAGAAAACTAACTCATACACCAAGTTGAGGAGATTGAAATGTGTGGACCTGTACACACAAGGTCAATGTGGATGGTGGAGAGGCACTTGAAATCATTGAAGGCTTTGGTTAGACAAAGAGCACGTCTTAAGGGTTCTATGGTGAAGGGATATATGGTATATGAATCCATGGTGTATATTAGTCAGTATCTTCCTAAATTAGCAACGCAAGCTATGCATGCAGTGGATTACATTTGAGATGTGAACTCCATCAAAATATTTGAAGGGGAGCAATTGTTGGGGAAAGGTACAATGAATAAAGTGAGGTAATTAAATTGTGGATATTTGTAATAAATATAAATTTTCATTTTTTGTGTAATGATCATACTCCTTTAATATTTATTCTTTCATCATTTATTAATATTTATCATGGTTATAACTAATATTTAATATTGGTGAATTGTGATTTTTTTATAAGTCGGTTGCTCAAGATTGGGATGCACTACATTTATATATTGCAAACAATATTGACTGGATGAAGGTATGGATTGATAGATGTAAACAACGTCATGGAGGTAGGTTATCATGGAAACAACTGTCTGAATTGGTTAGAGAATATCGTCGTAATGGATTTTATGATGTTACGCAGAGGGAAATAGATTTAGGATATTGTTTGAAAGATGGAAAGGAAAGAAAACTCACTTATTTTATTCAGTTATTTTATATTATATTAATGTGACTTTAGGTGTGTTTTTTTCATATTATACTTTCCAATTTATGTAAAACATTTTATTATCAGTTGACAATGCATCTTTTACATGTCTAGCATATTGTAGTTGAAACACCACAAGGCTATGTGGTGCAATGGCCATAAATTTCGCATCAAATAGTTGGATGAAACCAGGAAAACTTCTGATAGTGGGATAACTACAGTATTCCAGGTCACTAATGTTTCCTCTAGGAGTGATAGATGTCCTCGAGAATCTGAAAATAGATACTATGGGTTTTTGAATGATATAAGTTAGTGTTACTTTGATTCCTTCAAATTAGTTTTGTTCGATGTCAAATGGTATAGGTTACTAATGCATGAACATGATGAGGAAATAATTGTTATTCAACATGCCAACGGATTTCCGATGATTAAAACAACGGTTTTTGAAAAAAAAAATGACCGCTATGTTTTACAAATCTATGTGAACAAGTCTTTTACTCAAAGGTTCCAAGTAAGAGGGATTGGTCAATTGTTGTTAGATATGATCCAAAAGGAAGGTCAGTAAAGTATATTGTAGATGAAGAAGATGATATTGAAGAAGAAGATGATGTAGATCTAGAGAAGGAAGAATATGGGTCGGCAGATGAAGAAGACAGAGAAGATGAACTAGGCGTAGAAGACAATGCACCAATTCTTGATGATGATATCGATGAAGATATGCTTGAAAATGACATTGATGACAATGATGATACCATCAATCCTTTCAACATTTTTTTTTGAAACGGATGTTGATACAGATGTCGAATTGAATGATCAAGAAGAAGACATAGAAGAAGGATGATACAAATGTTGCGTTGGATAAGGTATGTAACTAGATATTTTAATATGTATGAATTATTATCTTTAAATAAGTTTTTATGTGCGTTAATTACATGTTTTAAAGTTTTATTTCATTTTTTGATATCCTATGTTACATGTTGTTAATTTTTGTTGTAATCAATATTAAGAATTGAATACTTATGGCAGGGTTGCTTGAGAAAAGTTGCAATTGTTTTACAATTGATCAATAAATATTTACAACCCAACTTAACCTATAAACCAAGCTAAACTAAATTAACCTATAAACTAACCTAAATTAATGACAATAATACTCAGATTGGTGATACAAACATGAACAATGATCAAAAGAGGCACGACAGAATAGAGATAAATCTTGAAACCAAATGAGACGGTAATTATGAATTCATGCACACGTGCATGAATTGTTATAAAACACCGGAATTCATTAATGAAGATATTTTTGTAATGGAGGCTAGGTCATGAAAAGAGGTCAAATAAGACATGGTTGTGTGAGAACTGAAAAGGAAAAGGTGACCAAAGAGAAGACCAATTATATATAGGCACATGACCAGTTTTGATTATTAGAATAAGTGTTGATTCTCGTTGACCCTACAAAGTGACCAATTAATGGGGCCAACGTTGAAATTTTCTCAAACTTTTCCTGTAGTCATTAAAATTTGACATGGTTGCACTAGATGCATGCCTTGATGGTATGGGAGGGTTTCAAGACTCAAACATTACTCATATTATACCCACATAAGAGAATGGTCAATAATTGGGTGGCCAATAAGTGGAATATGGTCAATATCTTTGATAAGAGCAAAAATCAAAGATAAGATCAAATAATTGAGGAAGCTTGTGAAATTTTTTGAGTACTTGTCTATCGAGTATTAATTTGTTTTGAAAAACTTGTGATATAGTCCATAAATATTTATTGAGGTTAGTTCATGAAAAGGAGTCAAAGAAGACATGGTCGTGTGAGAACTGAGAAGGAAAAGGTGACCAAAGAGAAGACCAATTAGATATAGGAACATGACCAGTGTTGATTCTCATCAACCCCGCAAAGTGACCAGTTAATGGGGGCAACGTTGAAATTTTCTCAAACTTTTCCTGTAGTCATTGAAATTTGACATGGTTGCACTAGATGCATGCCTTGACAGTATGGGAGGGTTTCAAGACTCAAATATTACCCATATTATACCCACATAAGAGAATGGTTTGTAACTCAGTGGCCAATAAGTGGCATATGGTCAATAGCTTAGATGAGACAAAAAATCAAAGATAAGATCAAATAACTGAGGAAGCTTGTGCAATTTTTCGAGTACTAGTCTATCGAGTATTAGTGTGTTTTGACAAACTTGTGATATAGTCCATAAATATTTATCGAGGTTAGGTCATGAAAAGGGTTCAAAGAAAACATGATCGTGTGAGAACTGAGAAGGAAAAGGTGACTAAAGAGAATACCAATTAGATATAGGCACATGACCAGTGTTGATTACTAGAATAAGTGTTGATTCTTGTCGATCCCACAAAGTGACCAATTAATGGGGCCAACGTTGAAATTTTCTCAAACTTTTCCTGTAGTCAGTGAAATTTGACATGGTTGTACTAGATGCATGCCTTGATGGTATGGGAGGGTTTAAAGACTCAAATATTACCCATATTATACCCACATAAGTGAATGGTATGTAACTGGGTAGCCAATAAGTGGAATATGGTCAATAGCCTAGATGAGAGAAAAAATCAAAGATGAGATCAAATAAGTGAGGAAGCTTGCGCAATTTTTTGAGTACTTGTCTATCGAGTATTAGTGTGTTTTGACAAACTTGTGATATAGTCCATAAATATTTATCGAGGTTAGGTCATGAAAATGGGTCAAAGAAGACATGGTCATGTGAGAAATGAGAAGGAAAAGGTGACAAAAGAGAAGACCAATTAGATATAGGCACATGACATGTGTTGATTAATAGAATAAGTGTTGATTCTCATTGACCCCGCAAAGTGACCAGTTAATGGGGCCAACTTTGAAATTTTCTCAAACTTTTCCTGTAGTCATTGAAATTTGACATGGTTGCACTAGATGCATGCCTTGATGGTATGGGAGGGTTTCAATACTCAAATATTACCCGTATTATACCCACATAAGTGAATGGTATGTAACGGGGTGGCCAATAAGTGGAATATGGTCAATAGCATACATGAGATCAAAAATCAAAGATAAGATCAAATAACTAAGGAAGCTTGTGCAATTTTTCGAGTACTTGTCTATCGAGTATTAGTGTGTTTTGACAAACTTATGATATAGTCCATAAATATTTATCAAGGTTAGCTCATGCAAATTTGTTAAATAAGACATGGCCATGTGATAAATGAGAAGGAAAAGGTGACCAAAGAGAATACCATTTAGATATAGGTACATGACCAGTGTTGATTACTAGAATAAGTGTTGATTCGCGTCGACCCCACAAAGTGACCAGTTAATGGGGCCAACGTTGAAATTTTCTCAAATTGTTCCTATAGTCATTGAAATTTGACATGGTTACACTAGATGTATGCCTTGAAGGTATGGGAGGGTGTCAAGACTCAAAGATTACTCATATTATACCCACATAAGAGAATGGTTTGTAACTGGGTGACCAATAAGTAGAATATGGTCAATAGCTTAGATGAGAGAAAAAATCAAAGATAAGATCAAATAAATGACGAAGCTTGTGCAATTTTTCGAGTACTTGTCTATCGAGTATTAGTGTGTTTTGTCAAACGTGTGATATAGTCCATAAATATTTATCGAGGTTAGGCCATGAAAAGGGGTCAAAGAAAACATGGAAGTGTGAGAAATGAGAAGGAAAAGGTGACCAAATAGAATACCAATTAGGTATAGGATCATGACCAATGTTGATTACTATAATAAGTGTTCATTCTCGTCAACCCCGCAAAGTGATTAGTTAATGGGTCCAATGTTGAAATTTTCTCAAACTTTTCCTGTAGTCATTGAAATTTGACATGGTTGCACTAGATGCATTCCTTGACAGTATGGGAGGGTTTCAAGACTCAAAGATTATCGATATTATACCCACATAAGAAAATGGCTTTTAACTAGGTGGTCAATAAGTGGAATATGGTCAATAGCTTAGATGAGAGCAAAAATCAAAGATAAGATCAAATAATCGACGAAGCTTGTGCAATTTTTCGAGTACGTGTCTATCGAGTATAAGTATGTTTTTAAAAACTTGTGATATAGTCCATAAATATTTATCAAGTTTAGATATTAGATACCCCACTAAAATATTCTCCCCTAACCATATTTTCGTCAAACCCTAGCAGGATTTCACCTTCCAAAAGTAAGAGAATATTGGTTGGAGGAATTGAGATTTTCCTTTTTCCATGGTAATAGCAGGGTCCCCCTTTCACTATATAATGTAGGTCCTAACATGTTACAGTAATCCTTGTCAGGAAGAAACCATCCCGCCCCTCTAATTTTGTAAAGAACCCTAGCACTCAAGAGAAAGAGAGCAATTACAAATTAAAATTAAGAGTTGGAAATGTGTTACTGGATTTATTGCCACAATAGACTCACTATGTTACTGGATTTATCCCTAATAAGAGTTGGAAATATGTCTTCCATGTTTCTAGAAAAATATTCATGTGAAACAATCCATGAGAAACACTAATAGGATTGCAATATTGTGGTGTTTTCTTCAACTGTTGTGGACATTCTATCCATGGATTTACCCTCAAAACCATCTCATTTCCTCTTCTAATTCTCAATATAAAATCCCCCATTTACACAAGATCTTATTAGCCAAAATTCCATGGGTTATCTCACCAATTGCAAGGATAAAAACCTTGGTTTCACACAAGTTTCTCCATGAACAAAGAGGGAGAAAATTTGAATGGGGGAATCGAGAATTCTCATGGGATAGTAATGATCACAATTCAATGGAGAATATTTAGATTCTCCCCCAAAAGTGGCCACACACTTGGATTCAGTCCACTTTACTATCCACTACAACATGGTTTTGAGGATTTTGTTTATGATCTCTAATTGGTGATTATATTGCAGATAATAAGGTGATACAAATTCACGTGTGAAACCCAAGTGTGAATCCAACTCTTGGAAGACCTCATTCCTAAAAAAAAATCCATGGTCAAAGACCAATTTCTTAGGGACACCAAATAAAGTGATGACATTGTTAAAATATAATTGAGTGGTTGTGTCATCCATGTTGTTGTAGTTTGGCATGGCCTTGGCCCATTTTGTGAAATATTCAATGACCATGATGATGTACTTTTTTCCACCACCAAATGTTGGGTTACAATTCATGAAATCAATCCCCCACTTACAGAATGGAATTATTATGATGATGGAGTGGATTTAAAAAATTGGTCTTTCCCTATAGGTTTTGTAACTAGTGTAATGTTTGTGGAGGTAGTATTTCACTAAGGATTTGAATTTTAAAGGGTCCACCATGATTCCTTTCTAGGAGACGATGAATTCCAATAGGTGACCAAAATTGATGTAGAAGACACATTTGAGAGGGTTCAAATGGATGTTATGCATATGTCACCATAAGAAAATAGTGCATAGGTATTCTAAGTTTTGCGGTCATTTATTTGACCAATTAGTGAGATCATCAAGGTAAGCCAAGATAATGTGGGATAAATCGTAAAAAACATAGAACATTACACACTAAAATGTGGCTTCAATCATTTTGAGATCGAAAGGTATAACATGGTAGGTGAAGGTGCCCCACAATGTAGTGAACATGGTCTTGCATTATCATAATGTCAAATCTAGATTTGATTATACCCTAAAAAACCCATACATGAGGGATAGGGCCTCATCTCTTGCACATGCATCATGACTTGGTTGATGAAGGGGGTAGGGAAGTTGTATTTTAGGCAGGCCTATTTCAAATCATGAAAATCAATGCACATGCAAATGCTACCATGTTTTTGGTTTACATGGACTCGGTTGGATACCCAGTTTTCTTTCAAGCAATCCTAGTTCAAATCATGAAAATCACTACACACATGAATGGTGCCATGTTTTTTTGTACAAGTAGGTTGGATACCCATGAGGTATATGAAATTAGGTAAAAGGATTTGACTTTGCAAACTTTATAAATCTCTTCTTTGATGGACATATCTTTTAAGGGGTGTGCAGATATTTGTTTCTATCAGATAAGGGGTACGTCAATCCATGTGTCAATGTGATTCTAAATGATGGTGAGATATAGTTTAGGAAATTTTAAGCAATACCAATCAAATATGTTGTAAAACTCTTGGAAATATATTTTCACTGGAATATTGCTTTAGAGGGATATGCAGCTCCTAAGAGGATGTTATCAATAACACGAAGTGTAACAGAAATATCCACTTTGATAATGGGTGAAATGTTAACCATATTTCCTTCCTTAAATGCATCAAGGGTTGGTATGGGATGTTTAATCTAATCAACACAACTGAGAGGGAGAAAACATGTGTCCTTGATTGTGCATTATGTAGGTGAGGTAGCTGGGGTGAATGCGTCCTACAGGAAAAAAAGGATCTATGACACATTGTATCCCAAGTATAGTTGGGATCATGCATGGCCTCTAGTATGTATTCATCTGAATGGAAAATGGGATTTGTAGAGGTCAGTTCATTATAGGATGACGGGGCTTGTGGGTGTGATTTTTTTATTCCATCTATGTCATGTGTGCATGATAAATAATTAACCATGGAGGGGTCGACAAATGTAAGTGAAATGAGACTTCAGTTGTTAAGTTTCTATTGATTCATCTTGACAAGATGATATTATGTTATTACCTAAGAGTGATGAAGGGTTGTTGGAGGATATTGGCCTTACTTACTTGTAAAGATGTTATGTGTGGGAATAGAATCTAGGTTATCTATCATTAGTGGTGGAAATATTTCCTATCGAGGTCTTTTTAGAAAGATCACTGGGTTGGGAGGGAGGACATGGGTGATACCTATGTCGAGTTGTGGTGGAATAGGTGGTTGGTCATATATGAGTGGTGTAATAGATGCAATATTTAATGATTAATATTAATATATTATATAATATATAAATTATATATAGTTATATTTATAATATATATTGATTATATAAAATATTAATTATATGAAATTATAATATATATTAATTATATATAATAAACCAAAATAAATAAATAAACAAACATTACAAACCAAACTAAAAAAAAAACACTACAAACCTATGTGTGATGAGAGAAAACGAGGAGAGCACACAAGGAGAGATAAGGAGAGTCAAGGAGAGCACACAAGGAGAGATAAGGAGAGTCGAGGAGAGCACACCGCAAGGAGAGACAAGGAGAGAATAGAAGGATTAACTCCCCAAACCCTGACATTTGTGAGGGAACTCTAGAGAAGGAGGTCAAGGGAGGAGGAGACCAATCTAGAGGGAACATTGTGAGCACGCTTGAGAATGGTGAGTGGCAGTTCCACCAATCCCACCCACAATTTTTTCATTGAGATATGGTTTCGCCAAGTTTCCTCTATTTTTGTTTTCCCCTTGTCTACCCAAAAAAAACTGGTTTTGACTGTTTGGAGCTTGGAAAGGTCAAGTTCAATCTCATTCACCCCCCTCTATGTCATGGATGCAAGCATGAGAATATAATGTACACATGTTCATCATCCAAAATGAACCCTGCTACCTTTGCCTCCTCACTACTCTCGCGATCTGGGTCTATCCACATAGGTGCGATGTCTACAGCATTCCATTTTGGCCCACTGGATATTGGACAATGAGGCATCAAAAAAAAATATACAGGTTTTCCATAGCGTTCTCTATAGAATCACAAAAATATTTCTCTATAGAATCACAAAAAATATGGAGGCAGTCTGTAGTTTTCTTCATAAAATTATGGTCCTTAAGAATAATATGAAAGAGTTGTATGTAGAAATTTGATTAACCAAATATCCAGCTCCATGTTCTGGGAAAGGAACTCCTTTGATCAGATCTTGACCAACCCCATGATAAATGAGATATTTTAGGGTCTGTGTTGTTGTTGGAAAATTGGTTGTTGTCATTGATGTCAACCCTAGCCATTGGCTCTTGGACCCCACAGTTGATCGAAGTAGATAGACATGAAGGAAATTACACATGCAGATAGAATACCCATGGATGGATAGTATAAGTCACACCGCTTCCGGTGGTATGTGGCACGTCACGTTGATCCTCACAATTGAGGAGAAATGAATTTTTAAAGATGATAATGTGAATTGAAGCAGAAACTACATGTCGGCCCTAATGTTAAAAGGAAGTGACATAAAGGGTATAAATACATCTCATTATACATTCATTTTTAAACAAACACAATTTTATTAATGAACAAGGATATATAAGTTGAATTTCTGAGGAAATCTGAAGTAAAGAAGGTCGAATTTCAAGGGATGATGAATTATTTTGGTGATGTGTTCTAAGGTATGTTATTTACAGGTCATCCTACCATTTTCTCTATAACTTTGTTTATATAAAAATTCAGATGGTGTAATTTGGAGGCTATTGAGAATACGTATCTAGGTACCTGTGGTAAAAATTTCATCTCTTTATTCGCTATAATTTTGGAGATACACTTTATGGAAGATAGGGTTTTTGACTAGTCCTGAAGCTAGTCATAAACATGTGTTCCGGGTAAAACAGTAATAACGTCTTCATAGAGAATACAAATGAAGTGATACTAATTTCATTGAAAATAGTATGGGCTTTAATTCCCTGTGTATGAATTTCAAAATCTGATGTTAAATATTGAGTGTGGGGCTTTCTGTACAAATTTGCTCTCCTGAATAAACCAGAATTGAATAAGGTCTACCATTTTCTCTATAACTCATTTTCTGGGAGGATTCAAGGAGTGAAACTTGGAGGAGTTTCAGAGAATACATTGAGTAATATTATCTATAGGATCAAAGTATTCCAAGAAGTGAATAATTGCAAAAGTTGAAGAAGTCTTAGGATGCATTATCAGGTTCTATGTGATCGTTGGTTGATGGTGATAATTTAAAGTAAAGTTTTATTATCTCTCATATATTATTGGGTGGAAGGAAGGGGCAAGGATGGAGAGGTCAACCCTCTCTTGATATTGGAGGATTGTATCTTCCTTTTGTAGGTTTATCCCTCCCTTTATATTTGGAAGTTGTAGCTACCTTTGGAAGTCATTACTTCCCTTGAACAATAACTATTGATTATTTGTCATATATTGTGCATGGTGTATTGTGGTGTATTGGTGTAACTCTTCTACTATTGTTCATTGATAATTGCATATAATTGAATATACAATTTGATTGAAGTATAAGTTGAAAAAAAAAAATGTACTTTATATTGATTCACCCCCCTCTCAGTATCAACAGCTGCCATTTAAAAAAAAAAAATCGGTGGATGGACCCTAAGTGTCCCACATCCTCTAATTCACACTTGTTGATAGGCAGGAATATTGAGACTTTGCAGAGTGTCTCAGCAGTGTAGAGGAAAATTTTCCCGAAGTCCATAGCCTTGATCATGCCTATATTTGAGGGCCATTCGATCATGTCATAAGCTTTCCCAAAAATAAATATCAATGAAGAGGGTGTTGAAATCAAGGCAAATTTTGAGGGAATTCAATAACTTTTTCCCCTTCAGGAAATATGATAGACAACATGCACTCCTTGTCCTCCTATGCATCAATCATGTGAAAATCCCTATAAACTAACGAATGGACTTCCAATAATTTTTCAATAATCCATTTCTATTAAAGGTCTCCTTCATCATTAGACACATAGAATTTGGATAAACCCAACAACCTTCCATCTAGAGTCAAAAAAATCGAAACTAGTTTTTGAGAGTTGTTGGTGCCTCGTCCTATAATTGATCAAGCAAGCTAAAGGAAGACCAAAGTTTCCACTCCACCCTTTTCCTCAACCTGGTTTGACGTGGAACCCTACCTCATTTCCCCTCAAGAGAGAAGCATGGGAGAGAAATAACACCTTTTTCCCAGTGGCCAAGGTTGTGGGATTAGAAGGAGTTGACATACTTGGGCCTTTTTGGGTACAACTATCATTATTAGTTTGACGAATTTGTTGTTCATGATCAGCGAGCCACTAGTGGAGTTGTCTTAGCAATAAGTGCACAATGAAGGATTTTGTGTTTTGGGTTTTGGTAGGTGAAGAAATTGTTGGACAAAATAATATAATACACAAGTTGCTTAATCATATTTACCCTTATAGGAATTATCTACCATTGGAGGCTTGCAATGGAAAAAATATTGAAAAGGATAATGTACGAATATCCAACAAGGTTGACCCTACAATGAATTTGAGTGAAAAAATGTTCAAATGCAATGTTTTAGAGGTAAAAATCTAAACTAACATCCCAATTCAAAAATATACCTTACAGAGCCAACCTTGGCTATGAGAATGGTCCAAAAGCACCAAAATGAAGGGCCACTTAAATCTATCATATGACTTCTCTAAGTCAATATTGATAAACAATGAATGTAGGGTGGGCATCCGAGCCCATTCCATACCCTCTCACATAGCAATAACATTGTCCAGAATGTACCACCCCTAAATGAATCTACTCCATTCAAGTTGAATGATATTAAAAATTATATTTTTTAGCCATATATCTAGTGCTTTGGCTAGAATATTATATGAGGTATTGAACAAATTAATGGGTCATCAATTCACAATTACCTATGGGTCCCCTACTTTAGGGATAAATTAAATATTCCCTATGTTGATTCCCACACCAAGAGAGTGATGGTGCAAGGCCTCCTTATATACAAAAAGTATATCAAGCAACAAAATCCCAAGTATCCTTGTAAAAACTCAGAAGAAGCCATCGAGTCCAAGGGATTTATCATCTTCCCTTTCATCAAGGGTCATGGATAGATTGATCAAGAATAGGGATAGGTCAAAGTATGACCTCTTGCGTAATAGATATCCTTCACTTGTAGTAAATGGCACAGTTTTGCAACTCGGGATTGCTTGTCTTCATCCTAAGGGCCCATTAGATGCTTTCCATGAGCCCCTCCAGTTCCTTACTCACAACATAGTTATAGTGCCCACCAAATTTTGTAAGTTGGCTTGCATGCCGAAAAAATCCATGGTTTTGGAAATAACATTCTCCCATGAGGTGATCCAACAAAAATCCACATGAGTCTCAGTGATAAGGTTCCACACTATGTGGATGCAAACTCAAATTTGCAAGCAATGGTGAACTCCCCTATTTCTAGTATTGGAGACTTGTTTTTCTTACCTCTTGAAAAATCATTAGCTTCAAATGCCCTTGGGTAGACCACTTCACTTACCAAGAAAATTTGAACTTTCTCTTGTTTTGATGAATTTTTATTGGGCATCAACTCATTGTCTTTAATTTACAATCACTCAACACTTTAATGTATAGCTTCAAATATACTTCAAATTTTGCAAAAGGAAAGTCATTAAATGCAAGCAACGCATTCTCTTCATTAAACAATTTATGTGAATTTGTCCTATCTTTTCTTTCTATGATTGTAGAACTATAATTCAAACAACAAATGCTTGATGTAATACATTCACCATACACATGTACACTTGGTAAAGATTATAAGATTCATCAATTAGATTTAGATTTATAATAAGTCCTCTTTTCACCTTCAAACAAGTTTGTGATTTGCATTTACAACACAATATTCTCTTTTTCTGTGTAACCTTTTTCTCATTAATTTCATCTTGTAAGAGCACATACCTATAACAAATGTCCTTAACCTGATTTTCCAGTTCCATAGTTTCTTATTCCAATTATTTGTCTTTGTCATGATTTATGTCATTGGAATCAAGAAAATTAGTTAAGGTCAAAGGGCACTTATTCAAATATTTCTCAAGGATTTGTGCTTCGTCACAAGCTTCATTCAAGTTGGTTATTTCCTTTTGGAAAATGAAAATAACATTGGTTTTCGGAAGGTCATGCACATTACACACAAATTATTTTAGGCAGAGGCATGGTTATCATGAAGGAAATGATACATTTGACAGAGTTGTGTGTTGAAGTTTCATATGGATTCTATCTTCTACGTGTATTCCACTAAATTCCTACCACATTTCAACCACTTGATAAGTTTCTTCGTAATCATTTTCAAATAATTTTTTGAATTGAAACTAGTTTTCTATGGTGCAAATTGGTAACACATAATATTAGTCCCATAATTTTCCTTTAAAAGTGAATGGAAACAATTTACAAACCACATCTTCATAAATAATATTGAGCAAGTGCAATGTGCATTCATACTTCCTAATATGCTCAAATTCAATTGTGTTTCCTTCACTATTAAACTTCATTAACAAGTCTACTACCTTTATTGGAAGGTCATGCAAAGGCCCTTGCAAACCTAATATGGTATTTTCCTCCCATGCATGGATTTGGGTTAGATCCATAAAAAACGAATGCAAACACAATGCATCTCTACACAATGTAGCTTGTCATCACCCCATAACTTGCCATCACCCTCCTTCTACTGCCAAAACATCGACATGGAAAAATTTCCTTTCCTAAAAATTATAGGTTCACTTGGTAAAAGGGACCAATCAAACCTTCCTTAGTTGAAATGGAAAACCCTCCAGATATAGTTGGTTCTGACAATTCTTTAATGTTTTACCATTTTTGTCCTAGTCCATTATTTTTTGGCTTTTTATAATGAAAAATGATGTGCAAATATTATTCTATGTAGAATGCAAATGGGATGTAGCATACACTAATCCCATGGGAGAAAAATAAAGGGATGATTTGACATGAAATAGAATGGAAAGGTATAGAAAGTATGGATAATATTCTTCCATCCACAATCAACGCCAAACTTCAAGAGGAATACTTAGGGAATTGGAAATAGCCTACGATGACAAGGAGAACCCCAACTTGGCCTCTTTCCACATGTATAAATATAGCTCCAATTACTAAGAAAATGATATGTTTCATATAAAACATGTTAGATATTAATTATTAAGATAAATTCAAAGAGAAATGGAGAATAGTCCCTCATCCACAGTCAACACCAAACTCGCTACTTGCTCTAAGGAATAAAGATAACTTACAAATACAAAAAAATGATATATAACTATTAACATGAAAGATAAGTGAGTAGTGACACAACATCAAGAAAAAATTCACATGACATAAGGCTACAACCCATAAGCACGGAGAGAAAATAGGAGAGGAGGGCATAGTCCAAAACCAAGCTTAGATCTTGAGAGTGTGAAGAATTTTCCTAACTCTGGCCCCTTCATTTACATAGAAGATAACTTTCATTGCAAATGAAAAAAAAAACCCTTAAAATGAAAGCAAGGGTCCCCTTTATACAAAATAGGGTGACTCTTGGATTTCCAAGTGACTCTTGATCTTTCCACTCTATTTGGGTCTTTTCCCTTACATGGTTTCATCCTCATTCCAAAAATAGATGATCATGATATATTTTAATAGAATTATTTGAAATTACAGTTATCCCACATCCATAAGCATTTGTAGCCAAATGTTTATCCTTAGGTTCTTATAGGACACCTCTCCTCTTTGGTTTTCTATCTTGTTGTTCATGTTTCTATTGCAATGTGCATATGTGTGATCCCTTGCTTCAGTTAAAATATCTACCTTTTTCCCTTCATTCCTTCAATCTCGATGTATTCAAACAAACTTGACCTAAGAAACTTGGTGCATGAGCTTTGAGGGTTGTTGACTTGAGGATATTTATTTCTCAATGGTTATCCTCTTCCTTTTTCCAACATTACATTCCTCAAAATATACACATGTGAGTGGAATCATGCCATGACTTCCATTTTTGTATTCAAGGGACACTTCAAACGAATTATACATTAAATCAATACTTCAAAATAAAGAAGTCCAAGGTAATATCAAATATTTGCTTTAAACAACTTCAATATTCTTTAATGGGATTAAGATTTTCTTCCATTCAGTCTACACATTTTCTAATCGTAGTAAACAAACTACAAGCCCCATATGTTTTCTTTTTTTACAAAGAACGTCAGTGAAGAATTATTGGCTATAAAATTGGGATGCGTCCCTCATCCCTAATACTATCTAGCATTGCACATGCTTCATTGAACTTTCCAGCAGCTCCAAATCATAATGCTTGCAGTTAATTAGTATCATTTTAAGATTGACTTTAACAATGTTTTTAGGCAGGAGGAAAACTGAGCATCCAAACTTCCTTGCCACATTGATTATATAGGTTGCATTCAACCTCTATTCTTTCTCATTCTCACCCTTTATGACAATGTACCAATTCACAACCCTAGGTTCCACAAAACTTAGTGGTTCAAGGAGAAATATTACATTTACAACTTAGACTTTTAGCCCTCAATCTCTCTATTTCATAAGTTCTTCTTGTATTTTTAACTTTTGCATTTGCCCAATTATCTATGTCAAAATATGATATCTCTTTTTTATTAGAATGTAACTTGGGAACCTTGAGAAGTTGAAGCATGTTGTACCACATAAATTGCCACATATATATAAGAATAACATTTTTATCTCCTTCCACAATGTCATTCCAACAACATTAATAGGTGAAAAGTTTAGTTTCTTTCCAATTTTGATTACTTGATTACAAATTTCAACTTTTTTGAATGGCATATTTAATGGAGAATTATTTTCTTGCTTCTAATTTAGCATCCATGGGGCTACTTTTACAAGTAATCCAAGAAAGACCCATTCATTTCTAACATCCTAAAAAATATGGTTGATAAATGTGTCAACCCCAAGACTATTGATCCATAAGAGGAAAGCTCTTTCCACCCTAGAGACTTACATATTATCTTTCATCATCTCTGCAAAGGATATATTTCTTGTATCCAATGATAACCCATTCCATTTATGGAAAACATGAGCAAAAAAGACAAGACTGAGACTTGGAGAGCATTTCTTAGAGCTTAATGTAGAGGCTTTGAGACAACACGTTAATAATACAAACCACTACTAAAATAGAGGGAACCCAACACCATCAATAAAGAAAACAAAATAAATGACAATGAGAGAGTTGTGACTGTATGTCACCTAATTTTTCCCTTTAAAAAAACTTCATTGATGTGCAAGGGAGCAATATGTCTGTGATAAAATACCAAACATCTAGCCCCCACATACATTCAATAAGGTGTGTGGTATAAACATGCCCTCAAAACAACAACAAAAATCACAAGAAGCTACCTAAAACCCTAGTATCATGCTTAGAGATTAATTTAAAGGCTTTGAGCCAACACCTTAGGCCTATGAACAACTACCAAAATAAATGGCACCCAACACCATTGATGAGGTAAAAAAAATAAACTACAATGAGAGAGTTGTGATAGAATGTCACCTAAGCTACAATAAGTAAGAAAATAATGAAACTTTTGTGGATAATAAAATAGAGCATGATATGTCATGATCTTCTCCAACTAACGCCATGCTTCCACTTGGAAATTCTAAGCATTGCCATACCAAAAGAGGAGAACCAAGTAGCAAAAAATCCCACCATGAATATAGTGCAGAACTTGAAACTAAACCTTCAATGGAAATATTAGGAAAGGAACCCACTATCACAATAATTATTATGGTTTGTGAAGCCCCATGATATGCATTATATGAGTTTAGGATGTCATCCTTGTCCCTTTATCTTCAATACGTTATCCTTTATTAGGATAAATTTTGTATTGAGCATCACTTTACTATTTTGAAATGCTAGTAGCTTCAATGGTTTTTTTTTGCCAAACATATAATTTGTATCACCCTCGGGCTAATGTTGAGAGCATATAACAAGTCAAACTTTGAACACTGACATTCATTTTCATGCCTATTAGCATTGGTTCCATATACTGGATAAACATGAATATTTAATGCCTCATTATATATACAAGTTTTTTGGTCTTCTTCACATTCCCTATGCTCAACATTAGATAACTTGATGGAAGGGAAAGGGACATTGTGATTATCACATACTATATTTCCTACAAGCTCCAAAGAGCCCATGGAAAATTCGACACTTAATAATAAGAAAATATAAGTCTACACTTAATAATAATTTTTTTGTCCTCGCTCCATTTGTAGATTTCTTCAAAATCCCTTGAAAATTGGTGAAATACTTCTATCATTTTATCTATCCCTTGATGTATTGCATGCAATGATTGGGGATTAAAAGTCCTCAATTTCTCAAAGATATGTGAGGGTCACAAAAATTGTTAAGTACCTGAATAGATCTACAAATATAATCACCACAAATACTGAACACACAATAGATCCAAAGGGAAATATAGAAGAAACCACACTTTATTATATCAAAACCTTTGAGGTAGGGAAACACCATACAATGGATCCTATTATGGAAGGGATCCTCTCCTGTTCACTTGCCTCTTCGAGGGGGCATCCTCCTATTGAGCTACCGCTCCAAATACAATACTTATCTTCATGTCTCATTACATTTCTTGAACCCCTTTATATAGTGCTACCATCACCTAAGAACATTCTAGAGGAGGAATATTCTAGAAGTAGAACCTTCTAAGAAGTCCTCTTACATTTATTATATCTAACTACCATAGTGGGTCT
>ML778810.1:519167-539071 GCA_009831015.1 Picea engelmannii
CTCTTACATTTATTATATCTAACTACCATAGTGGGTCTTATTTAATAATATAGTGGACCTAGTCCACCTTACATTGAATGACCTCCACTATTATCACTATGGGCCCTCTGGGACCCCCCACTACCTCTCTAGCTACCTTACAAAAATGTATCACATTCTTCTTCACTATGAGAAGCTTAAGAGGATCTACAACAATAAGTTTGACAAATCTTGCTAGTCCTATCCCAAATCATGGATATTTTTAATAAATACAATAGATCAATCCCTTATTTTATTAAGTCATTTAACAGTTGTTGCAGAGATGTTATGACACTATATTTTCCATAAATACAACAAATTGATCTCTCACTTCCTTAATTCCTTTAGTTATTGTTGATAGTAGATGTTTGGTCATCTTATCTATATTTTCAACCATTTCATTGAGAACACTAGAGATGACATGGATGATAAGCACCATTGATCTATGGGAGAGGTACTCCCAATGTGGATTCAACATTATAAAGTTTCAAAACTTTCTATAAATATTTAATTTTCTACATGTGTGGAGTTACCATGTGAGACCTTCAATGCCTTACATACCATTTCTTTCTCTCGCCCTCAATACAAGCAACTGGAAACTAATTATTCAAAGAAATAGGACTTCCCAACATCATGCTATATCGGATCTATTGAATCCAAGGAATCATAATTTTTCCTTGGTAACAATGCCTATCATCCTCTCCCAAAATTGCAATTTGAAATGTGAAGTCCCACATAACAATCAAGGCAAGCTCGATTATACTCAAGAGTGCTCACTACCACCAAATTTTCTCACTGCTTAATCTGGATTTAGGAGCGGAACAAACTGATTAACAGACTCAATACAATAAACATAGAGATATGAAGAACAACACAGATATCCAGTGAACAATATCTTCTATTAAATAAATGAAATAGGTTGAAACTGTAAAACTGCAGAACTGAAACACTTGCTCGAATGGTGGTAGCTATCTCTAAGAAGAGATGTGGTTGCTACGCGCATTCGTCTGAGAAAAATGATTACAATGAGGTTGCAGAGGCATTTTTAACATTATTCATGAATGCAAAAACCCTAGACATCCAAAAACCTAACCCTAGGAGATGAAAAGCCAAAATTTATGTGGGCCCTTATGAGTAAGTTGGTACCTCAACTTCTCGAGGTCGTAACTTTTTCATACGACCTCCGTTTTAGGCGTGTAATAGCTTGTTGGAAAGGTATTTTCAAGAAATAAACATTACGTTGTCAAACTTTGACTTTGTCTATATTTTGACTGTGACAAGCCAAAAAAAACATTGTTTAGGGCCCCAAAACCACCCTAGAAGTACAGAAAGATGTGTTGACATGAAAAAATACAAAATAAGCCAGTTGGATTAGGTAGGAGGCCACCAGTATCCACCTGGAAGATGTGTAGGGATTTAGACAGCCCAGAAAGTGTAGAAACGACAATTACAAAGAAGTACAGAAGAACATGTTGAACTAAAAATTATCAAGAGGAGCCAGTTGGAATAGGTGGGTGGCCACCAATATCTACCTAGATCAGTCCTCCCCCCTTAGGAAGCAATGGTCTCCACTTTGTTGATTTCCCCCATCAGGTGAGGAAACTTCTGCTAGATTTGGCCCTGGGTGAGCCACATTCCTTGGTGGAGGAGTTTCCCTGCCTTGATAACCCGATAAATATGGATCCTTTGTTGGCAAGTGCCCTTGACCTATGTGTCCACTATCTAATCAATGGATGCATGTTCCATGCAGTTAGGGTTGAACTCTATTGGTGTCAGTTGTTTTTCGATCTCTGAGGTGTCATTTAATGGTGGAAAATATGGATGAAGGACATCCACATTGAACATTGGGTGCAATCCAAGGAAGGGTGGGTTATTGAGCTCAAAATCATTGCTACCCACAGCCTTGGTGATGGTGTAAGGCCCATAGCAAAGTGGGCAGATCTTTTGATGGGGCCATGTAAGATGCTCCTTCTGTAAATATAACCATACCTTGTCTCCAACCTAAAACTGGTGCGGTACCCTGTGTTGATCATGGCGTTGCTTGTACTTAGCATTGGCTTTCTGCAAAATCTCATGGACATGTTGGAGGATGTGTTGAATCCTCTCAATGAATATGGTGACTTTTTTGGTCTCATACTGAACATGGGAAGAGTTTGTTTGTGTGGTTGCAAGAGGTAGTGCAACATTAATGGGACCCAAGGGTTGGAATCCCAATCCCACCTGAAATGGTATATGGCTAGTGGAGCTATGGAGAGCTCTGTTGTAACTGTGTTGAACATAGGGGAGACAATCATCCCATGTACGTGGATTCTTAGAGTTGTACATGTGCAGGATGTGCAAAATAATCCAATTAACAACCTGTGTTTGGCCGTCTGTTTGGGAGTGAAAAATAGTGGATTTAGTGAGCTTGGTGTCCAACAGTGACCAGAGACTCGACCAAAATGTGGTGAGGAACCTATTGTCCTGGTCAGAGATGATGGTCTATGGTATCCCAAAATGGACCCACACTCATTTGAAGAAGATCTTGGAATTATCTGTCGCTATGATGTTCTTATTGCAGGATGTGAGGATGGTCATCTTCGAAAATTGATCAACGACCACAAATACACAATCATTTCCTTGCTTGGTGGATGAAAGGCCAGACATGTAATCCATCGATATGGATTCCCAAGGCTTCTCGAGGGTAGGAAGAGAGGTGTGTAAGACTTACTACTTGATGGTTATGTTAGCACTTACTAAATTTCCTAGAGGTTGAGAAAGAAGAAATCTACAAAGGTAACTTTATCCAATAGCTTTTAAAGTTGGGATCTAGCCCTTCCATCTCTAGAGAGGGATCTCTCTATGTGATTTAGCTTCTTTTTTTAATTTCAGATGTTAGGCTAGGTATAGAAATAGGTAGGTTTGTTGTAAAAGTGTTTTTGAATTGTTTGAGATAGTCTACACCTCCATTGGGCTATGGGGTCTATATTTAATTAAGTATGAGAAACAACCAGAAACGCCAAAGAAGACTTTCACAGGGAGAGATAATATATTCACTGGATCTTTTAGTAATTTAAATGATGGACAGAAGAAAAGACAACAAAGATAACTTCAACTAACAAGCAGTTAAGAATTTCTTAATCGAAGATATCAGAGGATAAACATTAAAATCTTTAGAATCGAAAACAGGGTATCAAAGATAAATCCTGCAACATTACGTTACTCTTAAAGATTAGTTCCAGAAAACAAAATGATAACAGAGAAAGGAAAACATTCAACTTAGAAGATCAACATCACCAGTGAACATACGCAAGAATCCTGTAAAAGTGCCTCCTCTTTATTAATGGAAAATCTCTTCAAAAATAATACAATTTGATAACGATAGGGTGTGAGAATCAACAACCCTCAATAATTCAAGAGTTGAAGTATTTATAATTCAAATTACAAATGTTCCTGTCATAACTAATCAGGACGTGCTCATTCTATTTTTAGTCTAACTACTTTAACTAATCAAAAATTGTTTGATGACTCAGTACAACTGCATGCGGAATTTCTGGGGTAGGTCATTGGCGAGGTACCTTCACAACCTCTTCTGACTGGATAGGTGACTGGATCGTGACAGCTCATCTGCTAATCCAGTAGATCACAAAGTTCTTCCCATATGAGATGACTTGGCACTATGACTTTAAGTAATCTCCGATACACTTCATCCATGTCTATATACTTAGCGAATGTAGGCTTAATGAGGAATATGTATTGAATCTCGTGTTGGATACTAATATCCAACTGCAAGGCATTCATGAAAGCTTTGCCTGTGATGCTCCCTTGTATCCCTGCAAACTTGGAACTGTCCTTAGACACTTCAGCCAATTTCTTCTTGTAATCATGGAGTGTCATTAGTTTGTCATTAAGGACCTTCAGACCAGGTAGGCCTTTCTTTTGGAGAGCATCGATCTTATTGAAGAAATTATGTACTCCTTGATCCATGACTTGAATCTTTTCCTCAAGCTGAATCATTAGACTTCTCTTGGTTAAAACCCTTTTTACCTCAAGTATAGTCTCTGTTTTGTCCTCGATTTTTAGTTCTTCAAGTTCCTCTCTGGTCTTGGAATTCAGGAACCTGATGATCTCATTTGCTTGTGATGGCATGTCTCCCAGCTCCACTTTGATTTTCTCAACGGTCTATCTGCTCCTCTGGAGTAACTCATTTTGTTCAAACATGATCTGAATCATTGGCCAGATTTCATTGATGGACTTGGTGATGTATGTCCATACAATCTCTTTGAACTCGGCCAAAGTATTCCCTGCCATTGTTTTCTTTTGAAGTTGTTGTAACTCTTTCCTGAGATGCTTTGTTACCTGCTTTTCTTTGGATAGGCTTGTCTGAAAGGAAGTTTTGATCTCTTGAAGGTTCTCCACTTCTTTCTTAAGCCTACTGATTTTTGTCTCTTGCAGGTTCATTTTCTCCATGGACTTGGCAAGGTCTGTTGTTCCTTCTGGTAGTGACACTAGTGTTGCAGAGGGGATTGTTGTCACTGTTGTTGTGCTTGCTCCTGAGATAGGAATAGCACTCAATGGAATGACTTCCATTGGTTTCATTTGTTCTTTCTCTTTCAATAATTTTTCCAGCTCATCTTCCATTTCCTTGAGCTGAGCATTTTGCTCCATGAGCAACTTTAGCATCTCATCCTTCTCACCTTCTTTCTCTGCTATCTCCTTCGCCTGTGAGTCCTATGTGGGAGGGAGCTTCATCTATTTTCTTAAGGATGCGATGTCTGCATTTTTCTTCTTTATCATCTCTTCTGTCGCTTTGATGTTTGTAGGGTCATAACCGATCTTGAGGACCAGCTCTTCCAACGTCTTGATTCTGTTGTCTTTTGCGAAAGATGATATTTTCTCCAGCTTGAGTTGAGTCTAAGCATTGTTCAATGATACATGAAATTTTGCTGCAAAGCTGAAGCGTGTGCCAATGTGTGAAAAACCATCTCCCCTGTTTGTTTGTGCAGATCCATCTGATCTATTGGATGCACGTCCTTCGCTTGGAATTCGAAGGTGGATCTTTTGTAATCTGAGATCACCTTGGGATCCGGTACCTGTGCTTGGAGGTAAGCCATGTGCATCCTACCTTTTTCTGTGTCAAATGTCGAAAGAAGCCTATGCTGAGCTGTGGACGACTACTTCTGAAACTGGGCATAAGTACTGCTAGTGAGAGTTTGGTTCTTCTTCTTAATCAAATCATACTTTTCAAAAATCCCAACTTGGGCCCGGTCTTGCTTTGTTGAGTATCCAGGGGAGAATCTGTGGATTTCTTCGGTGTTGTTGTTGTGATTTCCTTATGCTGGCTCGAACCGAAAAGTGGAATGACCGGCTTTACCCCTGTGGTGGCTACTGTGGTAGGTGGGGCTTCTTGTTCTACCATCGCCCCAGGCGTTGAAACTGTCTTTGGCCTCTTGGTGTGCATCTGGAACTCCTCTGATGACACCTCTGTTACAGGAGACGATGACTCCTGTCGAGGCCTCTTCTCCTTGGCGACCTGAGGTGTGGTAGTGGGAGGCACACTCGTCGAGGGCACCTGCTGTTCTACTTCAACTTGTTGTTCCACGTCCATCAAAGTGTCAGGCACCCATACTGTCTGATTTGCAAATTTCTCGATCTTTGGCTTGGGCTCATGAGCATACGAGACATTCTTATTTTTCACCCTCATTTTCGAAATGATCCCGCACGGATCATAGTGCCAGGTGAAACTCGTAAAGAATTTCATCTCCTTCAACATTCTATCCGCTTCTTCCCCTGCGCCTCGACTATTGCAGATGAAAGAACCAATCTGTCCCTTGATTCTCAATTGCTTCTTCTTCTTCAGGGAAACAAAATGAATGTCATTTGAATTCATTATCTACCTAATATATTCTAATGCAAAAATTCTTACCGGTACATATAGTGGTAGCTTGTAGGGTGCCAATTCACACCCGAAAAGTCTGATCTCGGTGTGATTCTGATACAGGAACCAATATCATGTCTTTGCATTGTCCGAGAGATGTAGAAGTCTCTAGACCTCTTCATTTATTCGTGGTTCAAGCCTGTCGCTCAGCATGCTTACCACGGGGTGATAGAATAGATCAATGAAAACCTTGAAGCTATACTCAGTGGAGTTATGCTTCAGAAGAGAAGTCCATGCTGTGACTGGCTGGGGCCTTCCGTCTGCGTCCATCTTCTGCATGGAGAAACTGAATTTGTCAGCTTGAAAATAAACGAACATGTACACCAGTATAGAAGAATATATGAACATCCCCTCTGTGCCAAAATTCACGAACTGTTCGTGAATACTGTCTACCAAGAAGGTGTTGTAATTGAACTGCGTTGTGGGCTTTTCATCGTTTGAGAAAATGGACAGAAAACCCAAGATGGGCTCGTCTACCCATTGGTCAGAATAATAACCAAGCAGGGCACAAAGGAAAGAAATGATTTGGTTTCCTTTGGCGGAGAACATGGATGAAGAGTAAGGGGGATTTGTGGAAGGTAATTGAGCGGAAGCGGGAAAGAAAAGCTCAAATATCTTAGCTCTCTGAGGAAAATTCATTTTCTGATATAGCTCAGTGAGGATTTCTAAATTGAAAGGGGACGCAGATTCAGCACGGGGAATTTGCATCATCTAGTCAATGTCTTCAGGGGTGATGAAGAAAAGGACATCTCTAGATGAAGAGACGATGGCCCTCTGGTCGGGGATACAGTGGGCTTGGCATTTCAGCATGAATTTATGAAAGTGATTTATCTGGGGGAAAAGATACAGCAGTAAATTGGACTCCCAGAGTCCAATTTTGTCGCTCTGGTCCAAGAACACCTCTCGTAACCACGACTAGAGGTCCGAAAAATCGAAGTCGCAAATGGTATCTGCGATCAATCGATCTTTATCGACCAAGGGGATTTTTTCCAGGTCGACCGGAGGAGGAAGGAAAGGATTCTCTTCTCCTTCCGCTTGTCTTGGCTTTGACACCATTTCAGCAATAGTACCTACAAATAAACACGATGTTAGTGGGGTAAACTGACTGGGGGTAGACTGGTTGTTGATGAAGGTGGAGGAAAAGCGATGGAGGCGTAAGAGTAAAATTTTCTGGTGTGATGGACGAATAGTGAATGAAGAGGGAAAACGGTAAATTCATTTAAAACTGGGTCGATTGGACGTGGGAAAACGATCAGCATGACAACGAGTATGTTATCCAGTTATTAATGGACAACGGGACACTTGGGGGTGATATGGCAGGTGACGGTGGCCAAAGCATACGGATGGTTGACGTGGCTGCTAGGGATTGGAGGTGAAAGTTGCCAAAAGGGGTTGTTCATGAGTGAGGGACTTAGGTACTGACAACAGGGACTGACAGCAGTTATGGGATGTGACACGACCCCGGGAGCAAGTGGAACAAGTGGACTCAGTGAAGGATGACGTCCATGAGTGACGGGTTGTCAGATAGCATGTGGGCGATAGGACTCCTGGACCAATAGGAAAATGCCACATGTAACAAGGGGCCCGCTGAAAGGAATATTCATTCTGGACCCCCCCCCTTTGGTTAAAAGAAGAACACTAGGGGGGGGGTCCGAAATCCATTGTGAGCCATAGATCTGCGCGCTTGTTTCCTGGCCGCAGATCTCATAACGCTTTTTAATACTCATTCCGGACCCCCCCCCCCTCCATTAAAGGTAGAACGGACGGGGGGGTCCGGAATCCATTGTGGACCGTTGATTTAAGCGCTCCTCCTTGATCCGTCCAGATAAGCATCCATGTTATTACCGATTCCGGACCCCCCCCCCCGGGTTAAAAACAGAATGGTCGGGGGGGTATGGAATGTGTCGTGAGCCGTAGATCTTAGCGCCATGATCAAGACCATTGATAAGTGCAAGAAACATACTCTAGGAGCGAATAACGTATGCACTTGGGGAAAACTTAGGATAGAATCCATTTCATGGGTTTTTCTTCAATTTTACAAAGGAACACCACCATGAGACTTTGAATGACAATATTTTTTTTAAGCATTTGGAACATGGTGTAATCTTGATTTCAAGATGGTTTTAATGGACTTTGAACAATAAAGCAACTGGCCTACATGCTAACCTATCTTCCTAGGACAATTAACCCAGATTAAACTGTTGGGTTAAGAAATTACTCTACCTAAGGGCTATCTGACCAGGATTAGACAGTCTGGTCAGATTTATTCACTAATCTAACCTAGGGGCTATCTGACCAGGATTAGACAGCCTGGTCATATTTATTCACTAATCTAACCTAGGGGCTATCTGACCAGGATTAGACAGTCTGGTCATATTTATTCACTAACCTAGCAACATTAAATTTAAAAAGAACTTGGCCATGCTTGAAAGGTATGGCCAAGTTACTATTATTGCATGGGGCTTTTCTTTTCAATTCTTTTATGCCCTCTTTTACTTTTCTTTTCTTTTTCTTTTTCTTTCTTTTTCTTTTTTCCTTTTCTTTTCTTTTTACAAATTATTTGAAGAATGAAAACATCATTTGTCAACAAAATCACTAGATACATATAATATCCAAGTCATCAATTGATTCCCATAATTTATGGGGTGATAACAGTGGCTCCACCTGGGGATGGTACTTGCCCTGTTAAGTGCCAAGAATCCTGGTTCCTGTCATTCTGAACAAATCTGTCTAGTAGCCTTCATTGGTTTTATCCTCAAAAATGGAAAACAGTGATCAGCAACTTAGGGCCTTCTCTTCGGGCTTCAGCCAACTAACTAATGTTTCACGCTCAGAAAAATGCAAGTAATAAATGAAAATTAAAATGGTATGTACAGTGGAGAGTGAAAAACTCAAATCTTCTACTGAGGTGGTACATAATGTTTCAGCATCCTTCCATTCACTGGTGCTCCTGGCAGATCTGACCCATCAGCATTGTTTAGCAAAAAGGCATTGTTTCCTCTGAAAGCTTGGATCATATATGGCCCTGTCCACGAATGGTCAAATTTCCCATGCTTTCCCTTATCCTCATTCTTGGCATCCCACCTCAACACCAGATCTCCTAGCTCAAAATCGTCTTCCTTGGTTCGTTTGTCAAAGATTTTATTGATGTTTTCTTGGACAACCTATGTTTTGTTGAACACTTCTTTTCTAATCTGTTGCAAATGGATCATCTGGTTGATTCTTCTCTGTGAATCGTTTGGCTCAGCTTGCACCTCTTGAAGTAATTTCATAACAGGGACTCCTAGAGAAGTTGGAAAAATTGCCTCGGTACCATAGACCAGCTGGTAAGGTGACATACCAATTGACCTTTTGGTGGTCAGTCTATCTACCCATAAAGCAAATACCAACTTATCATGCCATGATTTTTTGTTTTCCTGCAATGTTTTCTTAATGATATTTACCAAAGTTTTGTTTGAAGACTCCGCCAACCCATTCCCTTGAGGGTAGTAGGCTTTGGAATGTCCCAAGCCAATGTGGCACCGGTTGCATAAATCTATGAGTTTCTTCGACCGAAAGGCAGCTGCATTGTCAGTAATGATCTTTCTAGGACAACCAAAACGAGACAAAATATTATTTTTGAGGAATTTGATAATAACAGAGTCAGTGGCTTGCCTTATTGGTACTGCCTCGATCCACTTGGTGAAATAATCGGTGGCCGTGAGAATCCACCTGTGTTGGCCTGAAGAAGGAGGGTGAATTTCTCCAATGAAATCGAGCCCCCGGTGCTGGAAAGGGGCCTCAACTGATATAGGTTTCAGAGGTAAAGGAAGGAGTTTCCTTTTGCCTTCAAACAGTTGACACTGGTGACATGCCGTTACTTTCTGATGTACGTCTGCAAACAGGGTGGGCTAGTAAAACCAGCTCTGAGTATTTTGTTGGCTGTAACCTTCCAATTCAAATGGCCACCACATTCTCCTGCATGAAACTCCTGCAACACTTTATCAACTTCATCTTTCAGTAAACAATTTAAAATAATGACTGCAGAATCTTTCCAATACAAATTTCCTTCTAGAACACAGAATTTCAAAGATTTCAACTTTAAAAATCTAGCTTTAGTCTTAGTTAAACCAGGGGGAGCTTGTAAATTTTGTAAAACGAATATAAGGTCTGCATACCATGGAGAGTTTAGAAATACCTCTCTAACGTTTGGATTCGCCATCTCCCCCTGTTCATCTGCAACATCTAGAAAATTAATGTCAAGAGCCTGGAAGTTAGATTCAGCCATTAATTTGGCAAGGCCTTGGCCTTTGATTAGTTTTGTGGGCTTAATCTCGATATCGTATTCTAAAATGACAGCAATCCATTTTCCCCTTCTTCCATCATGGTTGTCCTGTGTTAGAATATCCTTTACTACCGCGTTCGGAACATAAGCTATGGTGTGGGAATGGAGAATGTAGACCCTGAAGTCTTTTACAGCTTTTACCAAAGCAAAAGCTTGCTTCTCCATGATATTGTAGTTCAGGGAAGCATCTCTTAGAGATTTGCTGAAGAAAGCTATGGGTTGTTCATACCCTTTACTATTCTTCTGCAGTAACACCGCTGCTATAGTATGTTCAGAAGTGAAAGAAAAAAGATAAAAATATTTAGTGAAATCGGGACTGATCAAAACTGGGGCTTTTGTGAGCGCTCGTTTGACTTGTTCGAAGGATTGTCTGGACTCATAGTCCCATTTTATTTTTACGTCCTTTTTAAGCATGTTTGTAATGTTTCGGAGGAGTTCAGCCAGATTGGGAATGAATCTTCGTAGAAAGTTAATTTTCCCGATAAAGGACTGTAGTTCTTTGAGGTTTCTTGGGTGTTCTACCTTTAGTATAGCCTCTATTCTGCTGGGGTCTATTCTGATTCCATCTTTAGAGATGATGTGTCCTAGAAATTTACCTTCTTCTAACCCAAAGAGACACTTCTTATGATTTAACGAAATCCCAAACCTTCTACACTTCTCGAAAACTCTTCTAAGGTGTCGCAGGTGTTCATCATCAGATTTGGAAAACACAGTCACATCATCCAAATAAACGACAATAAACTTACATGTTTCCTCCACGAAGGCGATATCCATTGCCCTCTGAAACGTGGCTCCCGCGTTCATTAGGCCGAAAGGCATCTTCACGTACATGAAAGTGCCCCATGGTGTGGTAAAAGCGGTTTTATCCTGATCATTCGGGTGAAATAGGACCTAGTTGTAGCCTAAGAAACCATCTAACAGAGATATCCTACTGGACCCGACCACCCTCTGCAGGAGGTGGTCCATTTTCAGTAATGGATAATTATCCTTCAGGGATACTTTGTTCAGATTTCAGAAATCAATACAGAACCTGATTTCCCCAGTTTTCTTTCGTGTAGGGACTAAATTAGAAACCCACTTAGAGAAATATAGAGGGACGATGATCTTGGCATAATACATTTTCTTTATTTCTTTTTCTATCAGAGGGAGCAACTTGGGATTTATCCTCCTAAGTTTCTGCCTAAATGGTTTTTGTTCTTCCTTTATGGGAATCCTGTGTTGTATGATGCTAGTATCATAGGATTTTAAATCTTCATAGCCCCAGGCAAAAACATCTGAATATTCTTTGAATAACTCAATGTATTTGAGCTTTTGTTCTAGGGGTAAAGATTTGGACAGTTTGACCATCCTAGGCTTCTCTTCAGTCCCTATGTTACAGTCCTCTACTTCTTGTCCATGAGATTCTATTTTTGGTTTCTTAGCTACATCGTTACTGTCAAACAGATCTTCTAAAGGAACAAGACCCCTAGGTAAAACATTGCTTTTCAACTGTAAAACATCAGCATCCATGTCATCGTCCCCTAACTCCCCTGGATCAACTGTATCTACTCCTAAATCTATAGTATTCACACTATCTATTTCAAAATCAGAATTATTTACATTCCCGTTTTCATTTTCTAAATCTATATTTGTACATTCAAAATCGTTCTTGCATTGCAGGAAATCCTCTATCTGATCATCATTTCCAAACACTTTCCAGTACCTGATATTATCTGGAACAGTTGGTCTGCATTTTACTTCAACAGTGTATGGGCGAGTTTGGTGGAAAGGAATCTTGCAGGAGGCTGCTGACGTGGCCAATCCGTCGGCCAGAATATTCTATCCTCTCAGCATTACCTGCAAGTCAATCTCATTAAAACACTTCAAAGCATCAAGAACAGCATTCCTATAGGCTCTAAGACGTGGATGTTTAGCAGCGTACTCCCCCTCAATTTTCTTGATTATTAATTCAGAGTCACCCCTTACCATTATCTTCTTAGCGCCAACTTTTTTCAACAGCTTCAGACCGAGCATTAAAGCTTCATACTCGGCAACATTGTCGGTACACTGCAAATTTAATTTGTAGGAATGATTTTCTGAATACCGTTTTCGATGATTATGCAGCCAGACTCTAGCTCCTGCTCCTTCTTTACTCACAGCTCCATCAAATTCCATACTCCATAAATTAGAGGGGAATTCTTCAGTGATTACGTTTTTCATCTTTGTTGCCTCACCGATTTTTGGATCTTCATCTTTACTAGATACATCTTCCATCAGCTGAGTATCTTGCTCTTCCATATCACCATCATTGTACAATATGAATGAATCTAAATCGGAATGAGCAGAGTAAAGGGGGTAATTATGCGGTTTCTCCTGGCTACTGACCATGTACTTCATCAGTGTTTCTTTGTATAATCTCCTCTGTTGCCCAAACACTGGGATGGTGGCATAAGACATATCCAGTTGCAGGGTTCCCTTCAACTTAGCTCCCCAAGACTGGGATAGTAACATTCCATACTTAGGTGGGATGTCTGCAACCACCACGTCCATTAACATGCTTTTTGAAGGGATCTGAACCAGGGTGATGCATAGGTCCTTGATCAAACCAATACATTTGACTTTGTTGGAGTCGAATGAATGTAAATATTTGTATGGTCTGGTGACCTCCAGTCCTAGTTTTTCCATTACTGCTTTAGGCATCAGATTATGTGAGGCACCTGAGTCCAACATAGCGTTATGTAATATCAAGTCATGTATGTTTAAACTGATGTAAAAGGGGGCTACATCACCGGTATCATCTCGACCATCTACTTCAGGTCCGAAAAGGAGTTCGGGATGATCGTCAGTGAGGTTCACAGTGTCTGAATGAGTCATTGATCCAATAGTCAAAGCCTTGGTGCCTATATCAGGCTCAATAGCCAGTGCTTTTATTACCTATGAACGATATCCGTCTCTGTTCATCAATTCTGTAAGTGGGATGGGAATTTTTATTTTTTCCAATTCTCCTTCAAGGCTAAAGGGTGTAAGAGCTTTGCCTTGGCTCGTCAGTTCTGATTTGTCTGCTAGGTTCTTCAGCTCGGAATTACTTGGTGGATTAACATGTGAAGCATCAGGTTGTGATGGTCTTTTCAGAATGGTGATGTTTTTCTTCAACGGAGGGTCAGTTTTACTCTTCTCAGGAATCTTCTCAGGGGTCCTCTCAGTAGAAGGTTCAGGGGCTCTCTTGGATTCGATTGTCTTCTGTGTTTTGGTCATCTTCTTGGATGAGGCCCCTTCTATCTTTGAACTCCCTTCAGTCTTCCTGTTGCGCATATTATACTGCCTGTGTACCTCCAGAATAGCTTTCTCAAAGGCCTGTTTTTCCGCATCTTCGACTTCTTCACTTACCTTTGTTTGATTTAGCAGAAAAAGTTCCTGCTCTTCTCGAGTAAGGAAAATGGCCTCATTGTCGTGAATGCCCATAAGGTTAATGTGAGTGTCCTCCAATTCTTCAATCACCTCTCTCCCTTCATCAGCATAGTTTTCCTGTAGAGGAGGTCTGATCGACTGATCTGGGCCTCTTTGCTCTCTTTGATCTCTAGGATCTCTTTGTCTGATCTGAGGGGTGTTTCTCCTGAAATTGGGGTTCCGAATCTGAGGAGAAGGTGCGTTATCCCTTGGAGGGTTTCTGTCGAATAAATTCATTCTTTCCATCATTAATTCCACCGTTCTAGCCAAAGAATCCAACTTGTAATCAGTGGTCGACGTGGAATGTTCTTCTTTGATCGTAACTTTCCTCTCTGACCTCTGATGGGCCCTTTTCGCCAACAGATTGGCCTCCACACTGATAGAACTCTTCTGCATGTCCTCTAGGGTAGCGGAATTTCTCTCTCTTAATTGATATGACATGTCAGCATCAAATCCATCGGGGAATTTAATCAATGCCAGGCCTTGGGGGGGGGTTGATTTCAGTGGGAATTGCATTGTACAAGTTGTTAAAGCAGGTGCAATAATCCTGTACCGTCTCACCTTGGTTTCTTTTTATATTCTCGTATTCTGACAGTATCTGGAGAGGGTTTTTCTTTACCTCCCATCTGTCAAGAAAACTTCTTTGGAACGCAACAAGGTCAAGAACTGAGGCGGCGGGTAAAGATTTAAACCATTTCTTGACGTCTCCCGTCAGACTCTGGGCAAACAATCGCACTTGCACGTCCGCCTCATCAACTTCTTGTAAGTCAAAGTAATCATTCATTTTGTCTACATGTTGTTGGGCGTTTAACGGTCTGGTCGCATCGAACTATGGAAGTCTTGTTTGGTAATCTTGGGGCATGGCATGTAATGGCGCAGCCAACACCAACAGAGCATATCGAGCTGCCATGATGGGTGGAGGAGGTTGGAGAGAAACCTGGATGGTCGGCGATGTAGTGACTGAAAATGAAGGTGAGGAGGGACTGTACGGTACTGAGGTAGTGGTTTGTAATTTAGTCGTGGGAGACAAGACTTCTGGGGTTTGGGGTTGCAACACACTTGGATCGAAAATGAGTCCGGACACAAAACTGTCGGACCGTGTTCTAACCAGACTCTGAGGTGGAAAGGTATCAAGATCAAGGCTTTGAGAGGTAACGGGTTTTCCTAAAAAGTAAGGTGAATTATGCAGGGAAGTATGACTTCCTAACACGGCGGCCGAGACCTTTCGCCTGAGTAAATGTTCGGGGTTATCTATCACTATTGCAAGTTCTGGGTCAGGATGAGATCGAGTGTGAACTTTCTTGGAAGCCAGAACTATTTTTTGATTTTTATATAGATATTTTTTAATTTTGTGAGTATGAAAATAATATATACAAAGTTTGATCAACCTCTAACACTACTTTCTTCACAGAATCAAACGTTCTTTTGGGGAAAGAAAACACAAAAATGACAATTTTTAGTTCGTCCCCGGTATGGTCGCCATTATGTTAGCACTTGGTAAATTTCCTAGAGTTTGAGAAAGAAGAAATCTACAAAGGTAACTTTATCCAACCGCTTTTAAAGCTGAGATCTAGCCCTTCCAGCTCCAGAGAGAGATCTCTCTATGTGATTTATCTTTGTTTTTCAATTTCAGATGTTAGGCTAGGTATAGAAACAGGTAGGTTTGTTGTAAAAGTGTTTTTGAATTGGTCGAGACAGTCTACACCTCCATTGGGCTATGGGGTCTGTATTTAATTAAGTATGAGAAACAACCAGAAACGCCAAAGAAGACTTTCACAGGGCGAGATAATATATTCACTGGATCTTTTAGTAATTTAAATGATGGACAAAAGAAAAGACAAGAAATATAACTTCAACTAACAAGCAGTTAAGAATTTCTTAATCGAAGATATCAGAGGATAAACATTAAAATCTTTAGAATCGGAAACAGGGTATCAAAGATAAATCCTGCAACATTACGTTACTCTTAAAGATTAGTTCCAGAAAACAAAATGATAACAGAGAAAGGAAAACATTCAACTTAGAAGATCAACATCAYCAGTGAACATACGCAAGAATCCTGTAAAAGTGCCTCCTCTTTATTAATGGMAGATCTCTTCAAAAATAGTTACARTTTGATARCGWYAGGGTGTGAGAATCAACAACCMTCAATACTTCRAGAGTTGAARTATTTATAATTCAAATTACAAACGTTCTTGTCATAACTGATCAGGACGTGCTCATTCTATTTTTAGTCTAACTACTTTAACTAATCAAAAACTGTTTGATGACTCAGTACAACTGCATGCGGAATTTCTGGGGTAGGCCGTTGGCGAGGTACCTTCGCAACCTCTTCTGACTGGACAGGTGACTGGATCGTGACAGCTCATCTGCTAATCCAGTAGATCACAAAGTTCTTCCCATCTGAGATGACTTGGCACTGTGACTTTAAGTAATCTCCATTACACTTCATCCATGTCTGTATACTTAGCGAATGTAGGCTTAATGAGGAATATGTATCGAATCTCGTGTTGGATACTAAGATCCAACAGTAGGGCATTCATGAAATCTTTTCCTGTGATGCTCCATTGTATCCCTGCAAACTTGGAACTGTCCTTAAACACTTCAGCCAATTTCTTCTTGTAATCATGGAGTGTCATTAGTTTGTCATTAAGGACATTTAGACCAGGTAGGCCTTTCTTTTGGAGAGCATCGATCTTATTGAAGAACTTTTGTACTCCTTGATCCATGACTTGAATCTTTTCCTCAAGCTGAAGAATTAGACTTCTCTTGGTTAAAACCCTTTTTACCTCAAGTATAGTCTCTGTTCTGTCCTCGATTTTTAGTTCTTCAAGTTCCTCTCTGGTCTTGGAATTCAGGAACCTGATGATCTCATTTGTTTGTGTTGGCATGTCTCCCAGCTCCACTTTGATTTTCTCAACGGCCTGTCTGCTTCTCTGGAGCAACTCATTTTGTTCAAACATGATTTGAATCATTGGCCAGATTTCATTGATGGACTTGGTGATGTCTGTCCATACAATCTCTTTGACCTCAGCCAAAGTCTTCCCTGCCATTGTTTKCTTTTGAAGCTGTTGTAACTCTTTCTTGGGATGCTCTGTTACCTGCTTTTCTTTGGATAGGCTTGTCTGAAAGGAAGTTTTAAGATCTTGAAGGTTCTCCACTTCTTTCTTAAGACTGTTGATTTCTGTCTCTTGCAGGTTCATTTTCTCCATGGACTTGGCAAGGTTTGTTGTTCCTTATGGTAGTGACACTAGTGTTGCAGAGGGGATTGTTGTCACTGTTGCTATGCTTGCTCCTGAGATAGTTATAGCACTGAATGGAATGAATTCCATTGGTTTCATCTGTTCTTTCTCTTTCAATAATTTTTCCAGCTCAGCTTCCATTTCCTTGAGTTGAGCATTCTGCTCCATGAGCAACTTTAGCATCTCATCCTTCTCACCTTCTTTCTCTGCTATTTCCTTCGCCTGTGAGTCCTCTGTGGGAGGGAGCTTCAGCTATTTTCTTAAGGATGTGATGTCTGCATTTTTCTTCTTTATCATCTCTTCTTCCACTTTGACGTTTGTAGGGTCATAACCGATCTTGAGGACCAGCTCTTCCAACATCTTGATTCTGTTGTCTTTTGCAAAAGATGATATTTTCTCCATCTTGAGTTGAGTCTGAGCATTGTTCAATGATACATGAAATTTTTCTGCAGAAGCTGAAGCGTGTGCCAATGTGTGAAAAACCATCTCCCCTATTTATTTGTGCAGATCCATCTGATCTGCTGGATGCACGTCCTTCACTTGGAATTCGAAGGTGGCTCTTTTGTAATCTGAGATCACCTTGGGATCCGGTACCTGTGCTTGGAGGTAATCCATGTGCATCCTACATTTTTCTGTGTCAAATGCCGAAAGAAGCGTATGCTGAGCTGTGGACGACTGCTTCCAAAACTGGGCATAAGTACTGCTAGTGAGAGTTTGGTTCTTCTTCTTAATCAAATCATACTTTTCAAAAATGCCCAACTTGGGCCCGGTCTTGCTTTGCTGAGTATCCAGGGGAGAATCTGTGGATTTCTTCGGTGTTGTTGTTGTGATTTCCTTATGCTGGCTCGAACCGAAAGGTGGAATGACCGGCTTTACCCCTGTGGTGGCTACTGTGGTAGGTGGGGCTTCTTGTTCTACCGTCGCGCCAGGCGTTGAAACTGTCTTTGGCCTCTTGGTGTGCATCTGGAAATCCTCTGATGACACCTCTGTTACAGGAGACGACGACTCTTGTCGGGGCCTCTTCTCCTTGGGGACCTGAGGTGTGGTAGTGGGAGGCACATTCGTCGAGGGCACCTGCTGTTCTACTTCAACTTGTTGTTCCACGTCCATCAAAGTGTCAGGCACCCATACTGTCTGATTTGCAAATTTCTCGATCTCTGGCTTGGGCTCATGAGCATACGGGACATTCTTATTTTTCACCCTCATTTCCGAAATGATCCCGCACAGATCATAGTGCCAGGTGAAACTCGTAAAGAATTTCATCTCCGTCAACATTCTATCCGCTTCTTCCCCTGCGCCTCGACTATTGCAGATGAAAGAACCAATTTGTCCCTTGATTCTCAATTGTTGCTTCTTCTTCAGGGAAACAAAATGAATGTCATCTGAATTCATTATCTACCTAATATATTCTAATGAAAAAATTATTACCGGTACATATAGTGGTATCTTGTAGGGTGCCAATTCGCACCCGAAAACTCTGATCTCAGTGTGATTCTGATACAGGAACCAATCTCTTGTCTTTGCATTGTCCGAGAGATGTAGAATTCTCTAGACCTCTTCATTTATTCGTGGTTCAGGCCTGCCGCTTAGCATTCTTACCACGGGGTGATAGAACAGATCAAGGAAAACCTTGAATCTATGCTCAGTGGAGTTATGCTTCAGAAGAGAAGTCCATGTTGTGATTGGTTGGGGCCTTCCGTCTGCGTCCATCTTCTGCATGGAGAAACTGAATTTGTCGGCTTGAAAATAAACGAACATGTACGCCAGTATAGAAGAATATCTTAACATCCCCTATGTGCCAAAATTCACGAACTGTTCGTGAATACTGTCAGCCAAGAAGGTGTTGTAATTGAACTGCGTTGTGGGATTTTCATCGTTTGAGAAAATGGACAAAAAACCCAGGAGGGGCTCGTCTACCCATTGGTCAGAATAATAACCAAGCAGGGCACAAAGGTAAGAAATGATTTAGTTTCCTTTGGTGGAGAACATGGATGAAGAGTAAGGGGGATTTGTGGAAGGTAATTGAGCGGAAGCGGGAAAGAAAAGCTCAAATATCTTAGCTCTCTGAGGAAAAGTCATTTTCTGATATAGCTCAGTGAGGATTTCTAAATTGAAAGGGGATGCAGATTCAGCACGGGGAATTTGCATCATCTAGTCAATGTCTTCAGGGGTGATGAAGAAAAGGACGTCTCCAGATGAAGAGACGATGGCCCTCTGGTCGGGGATATAGTGGGCTTGGCATTTCAGCATGAATTCAGGAAAGTGATGTATCTGGGAGAAAAGATACAGCGGCAAATTGGACTCCCGGAGTCCAATTTCGTCGCTCTGGTCCAAGAACACCTCTCGTAACCACGATTGGAGGTCCAAAAAATCGAAGTCACAAATGGTATCTGCGATCAATCGATCTTTATCGACCAAGGGGATTTTTTCCAGGTCGACCGGAGGAGGAAGGAAAGGATTCTCTTCTCCTTCCGCTTGTCTTGGCTTTGACACCATTTCAGCAACAGTACCTACAAATAAACATGATGTTAGTGGGGTAAACTGACTGGGGGTAGAATGGTTGTGGATGAAAGTGGCGAAAAAGCGATGGAGGCGTAAGAGTAAAATTTTCTGGTGCGATGGACGAATAGTGAATGAAGAGGGAAAACGGTAAATTTATTTAAAATTGGGTCGGTTGGACGTGGGAAAATGGTCAACATGACAACGGGTATGTTATCCAGTTATTAATGGACAACGGGACACTTGGGGGTGATATGGCAGGTGACGGTGGCCAAAGCATACGGATGGTTGACGTGGCTGCTAGGGATTGGAGGTGAAAGTCGCCAAAAGTTGTTGTTCATGAGTGAGGGACTTAGGTACTGACAACAGGGACTGACAGCATTTATGGGATGTGACACGACCCCGGGAGCAAGTGGAACAAGTGGACTCAGTGAAGGATGACGTCCATGAGTGACGGGTTGTCAGATAGCATGTGAGC